>JBAHVQ010211517.1:0-12046 GCA_036872915.1 Nanipora kamurai
TAGATAGATAGATAGATAGATAGATAGATAGATAGATAGATAGATAGATAGATAGATAGATAGATAGATAGATATATTCCAGGAATATTGGGCACTAACACTCGGTGACATGAAATGATCTTTATCACGATCATTTTATGTAACTCTCGGCAACGGCCTTCGTAGCTCAGTGGCAGAGCTCTGCACATTCGCAGGGTTGCGGGTTCGATTCCCAGCCGGACGCCCTCGAGTTGCAATTTTTCGCAACTGGTCCCGGCTGGGTCTCAAAAATATATCATTCCTACACTCGAAAATTTCCTTCTCCACTTATAAAGATCATTATATATAGGTATATATAGGTATATATATGGACATATACATACAAACGCAAAACGGTATTTCGTCCTCCTAATCATCTCACAGGTGAATGGATCTGGGGCACGTCGAGATAAGTACCCACGCACCGCGGTGGCCGAGAGGATTATCTATGCATTGTATTAAAAAGGTTTTGAAACATCCTAGGCATCAGGGAACTTAAGAAATGCCGTTATCTGCGACGGCGACCGGATGTTACTTTTACTTCCGAATGATGTTGTAGGTTTTCTTGATTCGCCGTCGGGTTTCCGCGCCGACGTCAAAAATAAGTTTTTGTCATTGACTCGAGAATGTGAGTGCAAAATTCATCTTTCAGGCCCAAATATCCATTTCTTGATTAGTTAAGTATTCTGAATATACTGGAGACCTTTTCTTGTTACTTTTGCTAAAGAAGGAACCAAAATGGTCGTTAAATTTGAAAATTTCTGTTCTTTGAATGACAGTTGTGAACGCTGTCGAACAATGACAAAGATCACGAAAGTAAAACAGGTTTGAAAAATTCTTTTATTTGTTTTCACTTGTCTTGGGATAGCGTACGAAAAACGAGTTATTAAAAGCTTGTATATTTAGGCCCCGAAAAAGGAAATTCATGTCCTGGTTATGATTAAATTTAAACTTTAAGTCGTATTATTGGCAATTATTTGTATCTCATAATACAGCAGAAAAATCATGGGCTCCAATGCTACATGCCACATGAAACTTTGAGATTCCATTTTCCAGATAAATTGTTCGATATATTCAAAACTAAAAATATCTTTTACATCGAAACGATGACATGGTCCGCATAAAACAATTGTTCTAACACTTTCATAGCCGTTGCCGTTGGACAAGTTGCGTAGCCTAACTTTCGTATTTTCGCGGGAACAACGCCGTACTCCTCTCAACCCCTATCGGTCACTCACGTTGGCCGCGAAAAAAATTGTTTCTTGAGTTCCCTAATAGCTAATAGTGCGATGACACTCACAAAACGTACGGCCAGCCTTACCTGTTGTGTTTTGATGATACTGACTAGGTCGTTTATAAGAATGCCTGAAGAAGCATTATCACTAAAAATCTGTTTCGTTTTTGATTTCTCTTCGTCTTGAACTAAAAGAAGACAGTTGCAAAGGAATCATATTGAGCGATACGAACTGAAGATATCCGCACCGATAATTACAGCCCACAAGCATTAGCTACGTATTTTTGATCAACTTATATTTAGGTTTTCTCTCCCAATAAGAAACGATGCCACAACCATTGGTCAGATGCTTGCTAAAATGTCATAGTAAAGTGTCACCAGTGGCTAATATAAATTCTGCGTTCAAATGTATTTCGAAGTAAAATTATTTTCGTCTTTTTAAACTACAAGTTTTAATGTGCATCTGAAGTTCACTACAACTTATCAGTTAAGCAAATAATGTTGTCCAGAATGAGTAATTGGAGGCGAAGATAAAATGGCCTATAATTTGCGCAGTCACACTACAGAAGTTCCAATGAATTCCGCACATCAAACTTAGGAGATGAGGGCCAATTAAAATGCACACACACAAAAAATAAAAGATAGAGAGATTAAATCACGAAGATTTGCTTATACGGCACGATGGTACGCAGACAAATTTTACGCAACCCTTCGGCAGACCAAAGGGTCGGCAATATTGTTGTTGCTAAACAAAGAAGTTTATTCAAAATGTAAGGGCGAGAATGTGGTAGCGTGGTAACGATATATTTGAAATGCGCACGCCCTCATGATACAATTACTAAGAACGTGAAATTGTTTGTAACTTTATTTTATACCATCTGAGTATGTGTATCTTTTTTTTTTTGATCTTTTATTTTATCTCAATGATTCGATCAGTAGTTTAAGGGTTTGATTCCCGTTGGGAAGTTGAAGATCCGATGATAGAGAACATTAATACGACTTTTAGTGAGAAAGTTAAAAATTTAAGGGTCAAAGATTAAGGTTCAACGTGCTTTGCTGTGACATAAGGAGCAATGCTGTCAACCTGCAAACGTAATAATTTTTCATTTTTTAAACCAAAGATTGGAGTTAATAAATATTCATTTTCTACAGAGGTAATGGAAAGGTTTTTCAGTTGAATGAGGCTTTGGCTGAAGTGTTCCTTTGAATCCAAAGTAATTCTTCCGCGTCATTTTTAGTATAATCACCTCAGATACATCTACTAATTCATTAACTCCTGACAGTGCCATCAGACCATGTTTCTTTACCATATGCCATGTAACCTAAGCAAGTAAAGCAACACAACGAAAAGCATTCCTTGTGACAATCATAGAAAAAGCTAACTTTCATGGTGACAACGAAAAGCCTGTGACAGCGCATTTCATCCGAGTTTACGAAGGATCGCGTCACATGTAACCAAGATTATTTTGTGATTATATTTTTCATCGTGTTACAACACGTACGGTGGATCGCAGCTACTTCGTTGTTTGAATCACCAAGTAAGTCCTCCTTCAGTTGCTTTTCTTTCGCTAGCCAACGTTTCTGCAAGGAAAAAACCATTCAAAGTCTAAATCACCGAGTTTGAAGTCAGACACGAAAAAGCGTATGTGTGTGAAAAAGTCGAACTCAAACACTTTTCCTGGGTAGAATAAAAATACACGAATTAATCTGGATGTATGCCGCTGGAGGTTCACTTTGATCGCTTGTGTATCTAATTCTTATCTAATCCTTCCATTGGTTGAATGCTAAACATAAATCTTGTGCATGTAGGAGTTTCGTGTATATCAGACGACACGTAAACGTTCGTCAAGCTTGTTATCTCAGAAAAACGGTTTCTTAGTCCCAGATGGAAATCGAACCTGGCGATCGCATCAGAAGGTCGCAGGTGCACCTCCCGCTGGGACTCAAACATTGTTCGATCAACCGTATATATTTACGCATTAGTATTACTTGTTACTCAGGCTGAAGGTTGTTAATGCAGAAGCATTTGATAGAGATTTGTGACAGAAAACATAAAAAACTTGAAGCAAACTGTTTACATACGACTACTCATATGGATAGAACAAACCACGTTAAAAAAGACTTTAACAAAATAAAACATGTATTTTTCTGTATTGTTTCACGAGAAATTAGTGTCATTGCAAGGTGGAAATACAAAAATGTATTAAATTATGGTGGGTTTTGGGCAAACGTCTCATCATTTGCGCGCGTAATACAGCAAGCAAAAGTTTGAATTATTATGACAGATCAAGCTTACCTTTTTCCTAGTTATTTCTAACTCAAAATCTGTAGTGAAAGCTGAATCTTCGTATTCAGGACAATGATCGGGCTGTGGATGGAATGAGAAACAATTATGAACCCAACCCAAACCTAAATTAGACCTGTTACATTAATGTCATGATTTTACGTTTACTCAATCTTCTCAAGACGTCACTCGTCATCTGTCAATTGAGGCGGGCAACTAAACGGTGGCCTAAATTCTGGGCGATGGGGGGGGACATTTGGGGTCATTCACACAAGTGTATTGCTCAATTGAAGTAAGAAAAAGAATAAAACTGCAGAAAATTATCAATTTCTTTTCCAGAAAATATGTTGGATAACAACCAAGCTTTCATATTAAGTTATTTTTAAACATAATTCGAAGCTACTACATCGATGTTTATCAGCTAGTCTTCCACCATAAGTACCGCCTCGGGTGGAAAATGTTATGGTACCCCTACTCGCTACCAGACCCTCGAGCGGGACCCTCACCTTGTAAACGTATTAACGGCCGTGCATCCGGGTTTCCCCATCGTACTCCCTACAGCTCGAAGGACAATAACCCACTGTCAGTGGCGTACACAGGATGTAAATATTGGGGGGACACAAGGTCAGATAAAAATATTTGTGATAAGGAATCGAAAGGTATCGGCACACGAGTGATGAGACGAGTGCCATTGTAGGAGGATACCTCAAAATGTCGGAGATGATGCTACTTAAGCAACATATTAACTGAACAGTTGAATCAACCAGTAAGAAACAACCAGATGACGAGAGATATCGTTGAGGTTCGGTATCTTTGCGCACTACGTTGTCTAGCACCAATGAAATCAGGGCTAGAAAATGTGATTTGGGAGCGTACGACTCCTTAATTCGCTCCATCTTGCGCACACCAGTGTCCATCGTAGTTGACATTTTTTTATTGAAGGCGTGAAATCATGTCCACATAACTTAAAATTTGTAGAAGATAACGAGAACCACTATTGATTGATTTAACTCTGGCAAGTGTTAGATTAAAATCAGAATGCACAATAAAAATTTGGCAAACTTACATCAAATGAGTCGTCATCAGCTGCACAATTGCTGTCGGCACTTTCATCCTATGAGCAGAGTAAGAGGGAGGACTTCATAGATTTAGGTCGTTTTCAGATTTAAATGATGTGGTGAATAATGGCCCAAAAGAGTCCCTTGTCTCAGTAAGTGCTACACGTTTGAAGGCGACATGGAAATCTGACTAAGGGCATTTCAATTCTAAGACTGTAAACTCTCGTTTTTTGCAGTTTAGCATATAGATTATCTAAGTCAGCTCCTCCTTACCGACTGTAAGATATATTTTAATAACGGATGTCTTTACCCATGAAAATTTTATTAATCATTTCCCGTGAAAATAGGTTGAATGAGGAAAAATCTCATTTGATAAATGAAATTGAACAATTTCACAATAGAAATTATTGAATAAGTTGACTGATGGCATAGTTTAAAATATGACATGTAAAATTATGGTTAACGAAACATGTCATTCTAACATGAAAATTAGAGTTTCATGGATGGAACTGGAAAATTTTTACGTGGTATTTCGTCTTAATGGGTGAAATGTTATGCAAAAGGATTTGATGGATGGAGCATTCATCAACATGCTGGCATTTGAAACTTACTTATATTAATGTTTCTGTTTTAGGTTCTCTTCCAATTTTGTGCATTCTTCTTCATAAAATTCTGGCGTATACCTTCTCGGATAAAGTTGTCTGGCAGAGCAATCACATCCCGATTAAACTGATAAATTTGTTCATTCTTTCTTAAATAAACATCCTAACCACTGAGTTTCCAATTTAATTTGAAATGACTTCTCTCTCAGTATTTCCCGTTCTCAATTGTTTATAATTGACTCTGGGGAAACTATCTAGTGAGTGATTAGGATGCAATTAAGTCAAATTTATGTAAAACCTATTCCCCAATTTTTAAATAGATTTCATGCATTATATAACTAACACTGCTAATGGAAGCGAACTATAAAGTAAAAACTTGAAAGCCAAGTAGTTAAAAACGAATAAACTAGGTAAATTTTCGTCTACTTTTACGGATAATAAGACACCAATATCATGCATTTTTCGTTAAAAACGAGTGTGTTGAAGTACCATTTCATTTAGGCAATCCGTTTAATACTCCCTTCTACCACTCCAAGCTCCCCACTTAAGTGTGCTCCCGCGAGTGTCGAATGCCTGAGCAAAAATTAATGTTCACCTTAAGCTTTCAGCCAAGATTTCAAAACTGACCGCCCTAAAATTGGGTGCTGAGAGACCTCAGAAAAAGTGTTAAGCTGTTTGTAACGCAAAGAGTTTGTAACGCGTTTGGAACAAATAAAGTTGTAAAACATATTGAATAGCGGTTTCAAAAACAACGCAGCTGCGCTCAACTGAAGAAAAATTTTGGTTCATGCGGGGGATTGGTATACATCAAATGACTAACAAATGTTCGTCAAATTCGTTATCTGAGAAAAACGATTTCTGAGCCCTAGACGGGAATCAAACCTGCAACCTTCTGATGACCGCTGAGAGGCTCTAACTGTCGAACTGCCAAAAGCCACGATATGATATTAATGATGGAAATACTGAAAGATAAACACAAATTTTAGTTCTTGTGGGAGCTTGATAATTCCATCATTAACATCATATCGTGGCTTACGCTTAGGCAGCAGATATGAAGAACCTGCACTTTAGCTCACCATCTGAGTCTTGGCAGCTCAATGGTTAGAGCTTCTCATCGGTCATCCAAAGATTGCGAGTTCGATTCCCATTTAGGGCTCAGAAATCGTTTTTCTGAGATAACGAACTTGATAAACATTCGCCGGTCGTAGTTGCCCTCTACTTCATGTTAGAACCACATACTCGTTCACATATACATGCAATCAATGGTCATAATTATATGCATAATCTTGACAAAAACAAGTAACAAAATGTGCACAATACCAGAAATAATCAGCACTTGCCAAAAATCAAGAATTTTCGGAAAACTGATTTTTCAAAAGTCGGGATCGCCTGAGTAAAAGCCTAGTTCACCTCACAGCACAAAAAAGAAATGTTTAGCTGTAAAACAGATCCACAAGCATTCGGATTACCTTTTTTTCCAATTATACGCGACGTCTCGCAACAAAAGTTAGCTTTTCATTTCCAGCTCGCTTCATGATAGGTGCTAAGCAGCAAATGAAAGTATAGATGGCAAAAGGCACAGATAAAGATAGACTAGTTACCAACCGTATCTGATACGTCTTCTTCATCAGATGCATCAGTGTTTGTTGATATACGAAGTTTCATCGCTCTAGAGAAGGTAAAACGACTGAGTAGTTAATATATACTGTTTTCTCATCATTTATTTATTTATTCATTTTGACTAAATAAGGGTAATAATATATGAAAAGATCAGCAGAGATCATGATAATAATAAATTTGCGGACTTAGAAAAAATTTACGAGTGAATAGTTTGTGAACGAGGCGCATTTGTGTTGTACAAACACCGAGCTATCCAATGAAGCTGAAAGCAAGGAAGTCTGAAAAGAAAGTAGATGAAATGGCAAGTAGGTATGGAAAGGAAAAGATTGAAAGCAAATATTAAAAAGACCTAAGTGATGGTTTTCAGTAGATATAGAAATAAACAGAAATACCAGATGGAAGTGGAGGGTTGCTGAAGCAGGTCATGTTCGACTACCTTGCAGTGTTTCTGAGTGAAGAAGCTGGGTCGGACACGGTCGTGAAAGCGAAAGTGTCGGCAGCATGGGCAAAATGGAGAGAGCTTGGAGGCACCTTTAACGAAAAAAGGACGCCAAGATGACTGAAGATAAAGATATATCAGACACTGGTACGCCCAGTGTTGATGTATGGAATGTTGGACAGTAAGAAAGACGGAGAAAGATTCCTGAGGAAGACTGAAATGAGAATGTTGAGAAGGATCAGAAGTGTTACTTTGAGAGATAAAACGAGAAGCGACCGCATCAGAGATAGCCGGGGAGTGGAGGTCATAGGATTAAAAGTGAAGAAAAACTGACTTAGGTGGCATGGACTCGTGAAAAGAAAGGAGAAAATAGCCTAGTGAAAAAGGCAATGATGAGAGAACTGCGTAGACAAAGAAGAAGGGAGGAGACCGAGAAAAACATGGTTGGATAAAGTGAAAGAGGTAATGGTGGAAGTAGGACCTACAGAGAAGGATGTGCAGGATAAAAGAAGATGGAGGAAATGAGTGACCAGGAAAAACGCCATAATGATGATGATGACGACGACGACGATGAAACAACAAGCTACCAAATGCATAAAAATCCTACATTACAATTCAGTCTTGTAAAGAACTTAAGGTTACAGTGTACCCTCAGGGGTGCCGCCAGTCTAAATGATGTAGCGTGCCCGCATTTCATTGCAGTACGTTAACGCTGGCATCAAATGAAAGTTTAACAAATTTTCTATAAGAATGTATTAATAATTTTCGGTTCTAATGAATTGGTGTCTTTGGCGAGAGCACTTCATGACGAGGACGTGATCGCCTTTCACAAGCTTTAAGTCATAAGGATTTTTGTTTTCCTGTTATCTGATTCTTTCCCGGGAGTCCGATACAAAGCGTAACTAAACTGTGTCGGCGAATTCGTTATTTCCAAAAACTCGGTGAAGGCCATTTCCGTGCGTTTTGTTCTATTTTTATCCTGTCAATTGACAAAATTTTGTGTAACTTTTGACTGCAATTGAATATCGTAAACCCAAACACAGTTTTTTATCACTTTATATCAGGACTCTCGGGAAAGAATCAGCGCGTACTACGATGTAATGCGGGTGTACTGTAAGGTACAAGGTAACCTTGAGGTTTTGTTTCATTTTCGCTTTTTGCTGAGAGAAGCAATTTGCGTAAAAACGTATATCCCGATTTAAGGAAACAATTCAAAGATCTGCTTACTGAGTCAGAACTTCTCCAAAATTTAGTTTCCGCGAAGAATCCAATATAAACTGCGATAAAACAATAAAAAACGTCACTTTAGTTAACTAAATAAAGCCAGGCACAAGAACCCGAAAAACAAGCGTTCAGTGGATTAAAAACAACACAGTAACATATTCAAGTCTATAATTAAGATAGAAAGCCAAAAAGAGTTGGGAAACTGCCGGAACTTAGGAGTAGAAAAATTGACGTGTCGAGCGAAGGCTCTTTGTCGGATTGAAACGTGGACGTTTAGTAGGAATTTGGATAGTTAATATAGTCGATCATAAGGTTAATAAAGTCAAATTATAAACCAATCACCAAAAAGAATCAGCATTTTTTAAACAAACTACCTATTTAAATCACGACAGAATACGAAAGTATTACTTTGATTCTGATATTTATAAGCAAAGCATCAACATTATTGATCAAAGTAAAAAGTCGACGAGCTAAACATTGAAACTTAGTTGTAGAACATTGGCCACCATTATCAGCTCAAAGTGCTGCAAAAGTGACTCCCTCAATCTAACATTTATCATAGTTTCTCGGGCAAGATAATAGTTTGAAAGCAAACTTTCACGAAATTCATCGATATTTAATTGGGTAAATTTTTATTTCAGGTCAATATGTTTCAAATTAGTTCATTTTTCATTAACCCAGGTTAAATATTTGATCTGCATGGTTATTACGTCTCTACCTACAGGTCAGTATCTTCTTACTTAGCTTAAAAAATCAAAATCAAATCTGGATTAACGAATGGAAGTTAATAAGGTTTGAACTTGTTACCTGTCAACGCCAGGTCTTCACTTAGAATTTTCTTTTAGTGATATTTAGGGTATAAATTAAGAGTAGAGGATCCAGAAATTTGATCATTGCATGAGCTTAACAGGTGTTTGCATTTGTTTGGTTAGGGTATAGGCGAAGCGTTAAACCAGGTTAGTATTGAGCGTTAGAATTCTGGTTTGGGTCAAGTTACCAAAGAATCTTCCATCGCTCTAAGCCCGCTAGCGAACCGGGTTAGCATGTAAGGAAGCAATCTCGTTCCCAAAGCCTACAATCCTTTGGGCCACAATTCAAGATACGGAGGCTTTGGGACAACCTAATGAAAAATTCAGCAAAAGTAGGCTTTTTGTTTCGAGAGCCCTCACAATCTTGTCCTAGGCCGTCTGACTGCATAAACGTAAATTGTCCTAAATTCAGTTCTACAGTTGTAAACTGAGAAAGCAAGTACTCTTCGATGATGGATAAAACGACCTTGTTTCATGAAGCTGTCGACAAAGCATTGCATGTTCTTGGGAGAGATAATATGTTGCTGCAGGAGGAGCAGTACAAGGTATTGGAGGCTACTGTTGTCAACAATAGTGGCTGTCTTGTCATTTTATCAACTGTCATTTCTATCGACTTGTCATTTTACCGGCAAATCGTTGGTTTATGAACTTCTGCATAAATGGTACATCACACTTTTTCAAGGTGTATTAACCAGATTTACCAGCTGCCATAGTTCGGAAAAGAGCTGTTCATTTTACGTTAGCAAATTCTTAAAGAACTTTCGAAATTGTTTTGGTTCGAGCTTCGCGCGAAATAGATTCTCAACAAACTGGGCGCGAGAGGTGAACATTAACCAGTCAAGCCGTGAATCTCATCGGGTCGTCCCTGAGCCTCCGTATCCTTGACGGTGGCCAGAAGGATCGCAGGTTCTGGCAACGAGAATAGTCACGAAGGCGGCAAACTGGAATAATTAATTGGCCTAGAACCTAAGGCAAGTAATACTATGAAGAAAATGATGATAAAATGCAACAAAAATTTGCGTGGTATAATTTTGACTGACTGGGTCGATCAACAGGGTAAATTAAGTTCTATTGAGGGAAGTTAGGAAGTGGACGGAAGCTAATATCTAAGTGAAACATGAGACAACTTTAAAAAATAAAGGGTGTATGTATAGTCAGACAAGTGGGAAATAAAAGAGGACGAACAGTAAGCAGCAAAGGTAAACGAAAGGAGGCAGATGAAGAGATTGAAGAAAAGTTATGCATTTTCACGAGGGGTGTGGACATCCCCCTTTTTAGATAGAAACCCACCCAGGTCGACCTGATAGAACTAGGTTCAAACGTTATCACCTAGGGTGTAACGTACTGACCAGGGTTGAAATCATTCAATCTGAAGTTCAAATTTATCAAGAACGTAACCACTAAGGACCGTCAATTGAAATTAC
This sequence comes from Nanipora kamurai, assembly GCA_036872915.1. Lineage (NCBI taxonomy): Eukaryota > Metazoa > Cnidaria > Anthozoa > Scleralcyonacea > Helioporidae > Nanipora > Nanipora kamurai. Next base: position 10,713 of record JBAHVQ010211517.1, read on the forward strand.
TGCTAAGTATCTAAATAGCAAAGGAGTGAAGTTATTTAGTCTGATTTTCCGTAACCCATAGCTACCAGGTTGCTAACATGCACTGACTCTTTCATTTCTTTTGTTCTACAAAAACCTTTTTATTTGTATTCTACCTATTCGTTTTTCAAATGGTCTTGGTAAGATGGATTTGCATTAAATCGTAATGAATAGAGGAACGATTAAAAAGTCGCTAACTAAAAAGCATCGTCTTGTTCATTAAAATTTTATCAGTTTTTTTTTTCCGTACAGAATTAGTAGGAATGGCCCTTCCAGAAAAACCGATACTACAACTTTCAAAAATGAAAGTAATCACCGAAAACAGATTAATTTGCAGGCAATAAAAGATGATGAATAATGAAACCGAGACGTGATGAAATACATTTCTCGCCCAAACTTGTAGGCTTCCATAACCAAATAAAAGTTATTAATCTAAAACTTATTACGCACCTCGTTTAATTCGTTACACCACAGTGACGCCCCGGCTCTATGATCTTCTAGTTTCACAAAAAAATTTTCTTCATGATTTGGGTAATCTGAAAAACAACAACAAATTATTTCTCACATTCTCGAAATAAAGAGTGCTTACTGTTAGTGTTCAGGAGTGAAGTCAGCTTAACTACTTCCTGTCCGTACAGGTCCTCATTGACCTATGGAGACTTTAGTATTTGACCACTGTCAACGCCAGACGATTTTACTTGTCAATGGGAAAGTCCTCAGATAGGAAAGAGTTAATGCTTCAACGACAGATGTTTTTAAAACAAGTTTGGGAATTTTATACCAAACTAAAAATCAAGTCAGTGCTGCCATAAGGAAGCTCCCTACAGTTTTATTTAGTCGAAAATGCTAATGAAGCCGATGTTGCATTAACGAGCATTGAGTCTAACAACTGAGTGCTTTTAACTTATAAATAATCTTCAAATATTGTACGATAATATTATAATCAGTTAAGTCTACCTCGTGTCACCATGACGTGGTGATAGCTGTTAACATAATTATAATATGAAATAAAAAATAAAATAAAATATCAGCCGGTGACCCATCTTTTCGTTTAATATATCAATAGGACAATCTGGGTCTGTTATAAATGTTTCATAAGAACCGGAAGTGTAATGGTTTTTTTAATTCTGGAATTTTTTCAAAGATTTCCACACAATAATTTCTGCTTTAGAATTAAAAATTTGGAAAGATTTTTATAAGTAATAACATGGCTTGAGGGAAATTAGCGATTAAATTGCCCGAAGGGCAATTAAATCGCTAATTTCCCGACTAGCCATGTTATTAGTTTGTAATATTATGATCTCCGAGGAAAACTC
>JBAHVQ010211539.1:0-12046 GCA_036872915.1 Nanipora kamurai
TCCCTGCACAGAGGATTGGGTGTTGCACATTTCCCAAAACGAAGTCTTCAACCAACTCAATTTCCTTTCCCTTTCTGTCGGTTGTCCTGATCTTTGCTCTCGTCATTCCGTCATGGGCGATGTGGGTCCCTTGGGCGTCTACCATCCTCAAGCTCTGTGAACCTGGCGACCAGGTTCCAACTCCTCCATATGACCTCGGGAGCACAGAGATGTCCGCACCGCTGTCCAGTGTCACTAGGCATCTCGTGTCCTGGTCCAGCTCATCGATGCTCACCATTTGCACCTGCTTCTCCTCTATGTCGTCTTGTAGGTCCATGGCCACAACAGTGATGCCGGGGGGAACTAGCACCACTGGCTCTATGCAGTCCATGAACACTTCATCCTCCTCCATGGCTTCACCATAGATCTCTTCCTTTCCAACTTCAACTTCGATTGCTCCTACCCTCCATGGGTAGTTCCTTCTCTCCTCATCTTCATCTCTTGGAGTAGTCAGGTCGAAGATCTCCAGGCATGAGCTTTCAGGTGGTGTCGACAATCGAACCATCTGGATGGTCCTCTTCACTGCGGTCTGCCCGCCTTGCCCATCAGGCTGGGCTGACGACGATGAAGCACTTGTCCCGCCAGTGTTGCTAGCAGTCCATTGCTCCTCCACTTGATTGACTCTTTTCCAGCACTCCTTTGCATAGTGTCCTGGCTTCCCGCAGTTGTGGCAAACGCCAGACTTCCCAGCTTTGCCACCTTTTTCTCCTTTGCCTTTCTTTCCATGGCCCTTCTCCCATAGACTCTTACCTTTCTCTGAGCCTTTCCAAGAGCCTTTGTTTTCTGACTTCGTCTTTCCTTTCTCTTTGCCCTTTGCCTTGCCTTTCTGATCCTTCGACTTTGACTTTCCTCCTTTCTTACCCTTTTCTCTTCCTACATAGTCCACCTCCATAGGGGTCGCCTCGTCCATGCCAGCTCTCGTTGGGAGAGCCAGTGAATTGCTGCTGTCCCATTTCGTTGAAATGGCCTCCAACTCCATGATCTTGTCCTTCAAATCCTCAAACTTGGTGGTGTCTGAGATCCACAGTTGTAGATGGGCTCGTAGATGGCTTGGCGCAGCCTGGAGCACACTGGCAATCTTTGCATCGTCAGGATATTTCTGGTGTGAGATGCGCTCATACTCCTGCACGATGGCCTCGTATTGAGGTAGCTGTTCTGACAAGGTTCGCCCTTCAGTGAACTGCACTCTTGACAGCTGTGTGAGAAGTGCCAATGACCTTGCTCTTGTAGCCGGCTGCATCTCTTTGAGCAGTCTTTGCCAAGCCTCGAACCCGTTCTCATCCTTCATGAATTTCACCAGCTTCAAAGGCCGGTTACGCAAGTATGAGGTCAATACCCCATACAGCCTCACTGCCATGACCTTCGTCTCATCGGTCATGTCGCTCAGCCTGAAATCGCCGTTCAGGTTCTCCTCCACCAATGTCATGCTGGCAGCCATCTTGGCATCTATGCCTTTGATGTAGTTCACAAAACTGAACTTCCAATCACTCCATTGCTTGATCTCATTGTCCCTGGTGTCCGGCTTGGACAGATCTGGTGTCTTCATATGCCTGGACCATGACGAGGAAGATTGGGTCAGGGCCAGGCGTTCAAGCGCATATGAGATTGACTTCAAACTCTCATCAGCCATCTTCCACAGATTCTTGATCAGTGGGCGGTAGATGTGCGTCACCTTGTCGGGGTCCTCCAAGTCCCCAGTGAACAGAAGGCCACTCTCCTGGAACACAGAGATGTAGTCCCAGTTGGCGATCAGCTCACAAATCTGATCTCCCGGTGTCTCGTCCCGGATCTTCTCAACCTTTTCAATGAACTTCCAAGCAGCGGGGACAATCACAACCAGCTGTTTGGGCTTTCCTCTCTTCCTTCCTTTGCCTCTCCTTTCCCTCAGAATCACTGAGGCTTGCACGTTCTTCTCACTCCTGATCCAGTGCAGCCTACCCACGTAGTTGTCACTGTCGATGCTCACGGTGTGGATCTTCCGGAACTTCGCCTTGCTCTGCTGTGAGGTGACAGCCCAAGGCCTGTAGAACTGCACCTCCTGGTGAAGTCTGTCTCCAGCTCCGCTGGCGATGCAAGCCAGCAGCAACAATTCCACCAATCCCACACCGATGCGCTGGGAATCAGATCTCCTCCTGCGCGAAGTCGTCGTGGAAAAAGTCGTAGTGCTTATGGCGTGGGTAGGGAGCACTGACACTTACGATCAGTGCTCCGCTACCATGCGAAGCGGGATGCGCGATCTTTTGATCACTCGAGCCTTCAGGTTTCATGTACATGTACGCATTCGATTTGTGCGTGTCATCCATGAGTGACTGTGCTAGGGGATTTGACACGCCCCCTTCACTCATGGGTGTGTGTGCAGATTTTGCACATCTCCAGGCTCTCTGCCTGTTGAAAGTAAGGGCAGGCATTCCTAAAATGAATTTTCCTGCCTTTCTTGCATATCCTGTATGTGAGGCTTTGCCTCATCAACTGTAGTCCATGGTCTGAAGCAAGGGTGGCTTCCGCCAAAGCCATGTTCCTTTGTTCCCTCACTTCTTGGACTGTTTGTTCCAACTCTTCGATGTATGTCTCGAGCTGGAATATCGTCATTTGCATCTTTTCATTCTCGATCTGACATTCTGTCCAGGCTTCAAGGTCTGCCTGGCACGCCGTTTGTGTCTCTTTGGTTCTCTTCTCCTTTCCACCGTTCTTGTACTTCTCATTCTCCTGAATCTCTGTGGCATTGGTGTCCTTCATATAGTCCCATGCCATGTAGATCACGTTCTTGATCACATGCTGCCGCAGCCAATTCATCAGGCCCAAGGCTCCCAGTAGTGCACAGATCCAAAATACCATCCACTGGTATCCATCCTCATCATTGGGCTCCTCTTCCGTCCTGTGGCCAGAAGCCTTGTCCATAGTGGCCATCATCATCAGCAGTCCTACACGTAGGTCCTTGCTTTGCATCACTTTCCTCATTCCTTTCTTCATCTGCTCTCGGTGCTCCAATTCTTTGTATTCTTCTTCTCCAACTCTTTCTCCTCCGAACTGGATCATCTTCAGCATGTATAGCAATCCCAACATCCTCTTTCGTGTCAGTGCCTTCGTGCCTACATCGGCACAGTTGAGTTCTGTTGGGATAGGTCCAATACTCAAGACCTTCTCCTTTTCCTTCTGCTGCACCCAGAGCAAAGAGGCATCAAGGTGGCGAACTCGTCCTATGCCTTGCCTTTGTACCATTGCTCTTGCAGCTGAACTGTCACTTCTCACCTTCATCTCGCATCTCTCCTCTGTGACCTTCTCCCATAGGTGCTTGATGAGCAATCCATCTGAGGATCCTGCAACCACCGCAACAAACTCAGATTCCCCAGACGATAAGGAGATTGCTTTCTGTGCTCGCACCCTTGATTCCATCAGGTTGCCGTCGATGAACACCTGGAAGGAGGTTGTACTTCTGCGGTCGTTTCGATCACCTGCATAGTCGGCATCTGTCACTACCTCCAGCAGATGATGCTCTCTTCCTTCAACCTCATCTGCGTCCTTGGTGTTCATCACTGACTGGCCTTTGGCTCTTGTTGAAATCCTCACTCCATATCCTTCTGTCCCTTGAAGGTATGAGCACACATGCCATGCCTTTTCCCATGCCTGTCTTGTGGGTCGAGCCATATACCGTGCCAGGTTCTGTATTGCAAACTGTGCATCAGGGCGTTCACCTGCAAGGTACATCAATCTTCCAACAACGCTCCTGTATTTTGTCACTTCTGCGCCTTGCAGTTCCTCACTTTCATCTCTTCTGCTGTGGTTCTGCTCCAATGGTGTTTTCCTGTAGGCCTTCTTGAAGAGGTCCATCTCCTTCCCAAGACTCTCATATTGCTTGTAGTCGCACCTGATGTCACACCAGTTCCGGTAGAGCGTGAAATCTCTCTTCAAATATGAAAACCTTTCTCCCATGAGGAAAGGTCCCTTCTCCTCAACGCTCCACCTCTTCTTTGTCTTCAAGAAGTCTGCGAATTGCTTCAAGGCTCCTTCATCACCCACCATGAAGACATCATCCACGTGCACAGTGATATATATCACCTTATGGATCATCAGTAGTGTGGGCTGCATGACATCTTGTTCCATCCCAAACTCCTTCGCTGCTCCTGTGAACAGTTGGAACCATTGTGATGCCGCTGTTCGTTGTCCAGGTAAGCACCTGATCAGCTTGTAGACCTTGTCGTCCACTTGCACATAGGCTTTCTCCTCCTCCGGTTGTGCTGCCATCAAAAAGGCATCCTTAATGTCCAGTGTCATCGCTGCGAAGTGCCTGAAGACATTCAACATCAAGTTGATCAACATCTTTGGTATCACCAGTATTGAGGTTGGTGCGAATGTCTGTTCCATTTCCACACTGGCCTTGAATTGTCTGGCTACCAATCTTGCTCTTCTGAACCAACCACCACGTTCAAGTCGATGCTTCCAGCAATAGACAAACTTTGTGGAAATCAGGTAGCCTTCATTGTTCTTTATCTCTTCTGGGTTCACTTCCTCCATCACCGGAATGCTCACCATTCTCTCCACCTCATTCTTCTTCGCCTCTTGGTCCAACATCTTGAGGTGTTCCTCCGTCGTTATAGGTGGCTCTTCATCATCAACTTCACTTCTCTGTAGCTCCTCGTTTGTCTCTTCTGGCACCATGTCATAGTCGAACTCCTCATCTCCATGCACCTCCACTGCTTGTATCCCTGCAAAATGCGGAGGATACAGTCTTGCCATCTTTGACGGAGATGCTGAGGGTGATGCTTGTGCTTCCTCTTCTCTTGGTCTTGTTGCACTTGATGGTGCGCTGAACTCTACATCCTCCTTCTCCTCATGAGTCTTCTGCTTCTTCTCACTGTCCTTCTCCTCTCTCTGAGCTTCTCTCTTTTCATGACCTTTCCTGGGCGAGTTTCCTTGATCAACTCCACGCTCCTCAGGCTTCTCATCAATTAGATCTTCTCCTGCTTCCTTCGATTTGGGTGTCACAGGCACTGGTGCTGGTGTTGTCGGCATGGTCATAGTCGTGGCAGGTGTCTTTGGTTGCCCGTGCAGTCCAGGGGCTGGTGTCACCACTCCTGCTGCAATGGCTTCTGAAATTGCCTTCAATTCCTCCTCTGTTGCATCTGCCTCCAGCGTAGTTTGCCTGTACCTTTGTGCTTGTCCTCCATGCCTCATCAAGATTCCCTGCGGGGAATAGCTCCAAGGCAGGCCCTTCGCGATCACCATGTCAGTCGGCCTGAAGCTCTCCTCCGGCGCACACCTTCTGATTGTGCGTGACTCAAAGGCACCTTCTGGGGTCAAGATCACATGCTGATCATTCCAGTTGTTCTTTCCTACCCAGATACCCTGTTCAAAGGTGTCGCTGGCCTTGTATTTGACAAGTCGCTTGAAGAGTACTGTCTCACCATATAGTGCCAACTTTCCATTGTATGCATGTCCTGTTGCAAGCTCGTGACTGGTCCTTCCAATCTTTTCCAGCACACGGAAGCGGTTGATGAGGAATGCTGCATGCCTGAATGCCCAGGGATACATATGGAAACTTCCATCGATCTGTATATGGGCCTTTGACTCTGCGAACGACCTTAGGCAGTTGGCCATCTTGCGAATTGTTTGTACTGCCCTTTCTGCTTGGCCGTTTGAAGCATGCTGTGCGCTTCCTGTCAGTCGGGTCTCACATGGCAGTCCCATGATTGTTCTCACTTGTTGAACCGATCTCAAGATCTGCCTCATTGCTCTCTCTGAATCTCCTTGGAAGATGCAGGGGTCTGTCGAGGCATTCTCCATCGAAAATCGGATGATCTCCTCAGTCACCGTCTTCAAACTGGCTGTGCCCTTTGATGGTACCGGCACTACGTGTACAGCTTTTGTCACCGAAGACGTCATGACCAGGCATGTACCATACTGATCCGCTCTCTCCTTCACTTTATCCATTGGCACCTCCTCTGACCTGGTCTCTTCTCCTGTGTAGGTGAAGAAGAAGTCGAGCTGTATCACATTCTTTCCCAAGTCGGGCTTGATGTCTTGCCTTTCATGCCTGTCTTCCTTCGCCCTTGTCGCCACACATGCCTGGCACCATGGGGCATATGGAATGTGTGTGACGAAATGGAGTTCTTGCTCCTTCAACGAAGGCAGTCTTGGCTGGCCGATTGTCGTGGGCTTCCTCTCCTGTTCTCTAAACAGCTTATTGGCGATGTTGAGCTTCATCTTATTCTCGATGTTGATGCGGAAGGCCATCAAACGATCCAGTAACCTCCTTTTGCTGCCACTGTATGGTAGTCCTCTCTCCTTGCACGCTACCTGCAGTTCTTTGACCGGCATCTTGTCACTGTAGATGACCTCATCAAGCTCAACTTCATTGGGTCGATCGGCTACCACCATTTTCTCAATGTCTCTGGCGTCCATCTTTATCTCAAGGTCTTCCTCCTCTTCTCTGTCATCCTCAGACCAATCCATTCGGCCTTGTGGTGCCCTGTTCTTTTCCTCCGGGAATGGGTTCACTGGAACTTCTGAGTCAACTTCCCAGTAGTCCTCTAATGCTGATGCGGCCATGAATGTCAATGTTCTTTGTGGTCCGCTCATTCCAATCCCTCTGAATGCCTTTTCTCCAAGCTCAGTGTAATCGGCCACATTCTCAATCTGTGTCCACATGTCGTCCTTGTCCTTGATCAAGGTCATCCTGGCTTTCCATGTATCCTCGATCTGCCCTCGAGGATCCAGCAATCTTGTTGCCACTGGGTCACTGTATGCTACCACTCCATTTGGCAGGCGATGCCATCCAGGTTCCATCTCCATCTCCTTCACATAGCGGCTGAGGGTTCCTCTGAGTGCCATGATCCTCATCTCCTTGTCTTTCTCTGTTTTGTCCTCATCAGTCTCCACCATGAAGATCTTGGCCGTGAATTGTAGGGAGTTCCTCTCTTTGTGGATTGGCACCGAAATATCCTTTCTCTCATGCCTCAAGTCCACACTTCCTGATCCTCCACAAATGCTCCAGCCATTCTTCAACAACTTTCCTGCGCATAGGATTGGGTGTTGCACATTTCCCAAAACAAAATCTTCAACCAATTCGATCTCTTTTCCTTTTCTGTCCATTGTCCTGATCTTTGCTCTTGTCACTCCGTCATGGGCGATGTGTGTCCCTTGGGCGTCCACCATCCTCAAACTTTGTGAGCCCGGTGACCATGTTCCAACTCCTCCGTAAGATCGGGGGAGCACAGAGATGTCTGCACCGCTGTCCAGTGTCACTAGGCATCTCGTGTCCTGGTGTTGCTCATCGGTGCTTACCATTTGCACCTGCTTCTCATCCATATCGTCCTGCAAGTCCATGGCCACAATGGTAGTACCAAAGGGTGCTAGTACTGCCGGTTCTATGCAGTCCATGAACATCTCTTCATCATCTTCTGCCTCCATGTAGTCCTCGGTCTCCTCCACAACCATGACCATACCTACCCGCCATGGGTAGTTCCTCTCATCACCAGAGCTCCTTGGAGTGGTCAAATCGAAGACCTCAAGCGTCCTCGACTCTGGTGGGGTCTCTAGCCTCACCATCTTCACTGCGGCCGTTCCAGCTTGTCCTGACGAAGAGCTAGCTCCACCTGGATTGCTCTGGGTGGTAGTCGGTTGCTCTTCCACCTGATTCACACTGGCCTTCTTCGACCAGCAGTCCTTGGCATAGTGTCCAACCTTGCCACAGACATGGCAAGCACCAGCCTTTCCTCCTTTTGCACCTTTATCGGTAGTCTTTCCTTTCTTTCCATGGCCGCCTTTCTCCCATAGGCTTTTGCCCTTCTCAGTGCTCCTCCAAGTGCCCTTTCCTTCTGACTTCGTCTTTCCTTTGTCCTTGCCCTTGGATTTTCCTTTCATGTCTTTCGACTTTCCTTTTCCTCCTTTCTTCCCTTTGTCTCCTCTGATGTAGTCCACTTCCATCGGCGTCGCTTCATCCATGCCTGCTCTCGTAGGCAGGCTGAGGCTGTTCGAGGAGTCCCATCGTGTTGACAGTGCCTCCAATTCCATCACCTTGTTCTTCACTTGCTCGTAGGTCGTGGTATCGGTGATCCACAGTTGTAGATGGGCTCGAAGGTGTGGAGGTACAGCCTGTAGGATTGAAGCCACTTTTGCATCATCTGCATAGGCATGTCCTGAGATCCTTTCGTATTCTGTCACGATGGATTCGTATTGGGGCAGTTGTTCAGAGATAGTTTTCCCTTCAGCGAACTGCACCCTGGAGAGTTGTGTCAACAAGGCCAATGCTCGGGCCCTTGTGGCTGGTTGCATCTCTTTCAACAACCGTTGCCAAGCTTCAAAGCCGTTCTCGTCCTTCAGGTGGCGCACCAGCTTGAGAGGTCTTCCTCTCAAATAGGAAGTCAAAACTCCATAGAGGCGTACCGCCATGGCCTTCGTTGCATCTGTCATGTCCTCGAAGGCAAAGTCTCCTCCAAGGTTGTCCTCCACCATCTTCATGCTGTGTGCCATCTGAGGTTCAATTCCCTTCACATAATTGACGAAGGAGAACTTCCAGTCACTCCATTGTTTGATCTCCTGGTCCCTGGTTTCAGGCTTGAACAAATCTGGTGTCTTCATGTGTCTCGACCAGGTGGTCATCGTTTGGTTCACTGTCAGCCGGTCGAGGGCTTGTGAAATCATCCTCAAACTCTCATCAGCCATTGTCCTGAGGTAGGGGATGTAGGCCAGATAGGCCTTGGTCGTCACCTTGGGCTCAGTCACGTTCTCCTCGAAGACAAGGCCACCGTAGGAGATCAGACTGATGTAGTCCCAGTGAGCCAGAAGCTCACAGATGTCGTCCGGATCTGCCTGATCTCGAACTCGTTCAATCTTCTCAAGGAACTTCCACTTAGCCGGGACTGAAACAACCAGCTGAAGTGTTTCCCTCCTTTCTCTTGCTTCTTTCCTTTTCCTCAAAATCAGAAACGCTCTGACGTCCTTTTGGCTTCTCTCCCAGCGCAACCTGCCCACGTACTCGTCTGTCTCCACCACCACTGTATGGATGTATCTCACCTTCCACTTCTCGCCTTGGGTCACCACACTTCCTGCTTGGTAGTAGCAGATCTCCTTGGTGTAGGCGTCACCAGTTCCTCCGGCCAGACAGGCCAAGATCAGGATCTCCAAGATCCAGAAGCTCGCTTCACGGCTTGCTCTGCCTCTCCTCCTCTTCGTAGTGGTCGTGGTCCTCAAAGATGAGGTCGTAGTGCAAGTACGTGGGTAGGGAGCGCCGGCGCTTTACGGCCAGCGCTCCGCTACCATGAAAAGCAAAATGCGGCCTTTTCCACAAAAGCTTTGGGCCTAGATGTTTCGGTTTGTACATGCCTCATGTGTGAGTGGTTGTTTCTATGGCGTCTCGATGCATTCAATCACAGCCCCTCCACTCACACACTTATGGCATAAAGGAGTGCCCTGCATTGCCTCGAAATGAGGGCATGCTGGGTTGTAGTGAATCCTAATGCTGTCGCCCTTCGTCGTTCTGTACATCAGGCGCTCTCGCATCAGGCGCTGACTGTGTTGATCCGTCAGCTTGAATTGCCGGTAGATGTCGTTCCTTTGCTGCCTGAGGTCCTTTGCATTCTCTTGGAGTTCGATCACTTGTTCTTCCAATCGAATCACCTCAGCTTGCAGCTCTTCCATCTGTTTCTTGTAACTCTGAATCACCTCTGCTTCCAGCCATTCAGTGGCTTGGATACACTTCTCTTTCATCTCCTTCTCTTCGTCTTCCTTGTAGTTCATATACTTCATAATCGTCGTCTCGATGACCTCCTTCATGAAGTCCAGGCCCTTCTTCAATGTCTGCTGTACAAATCCTTGCCGCAGCCACTGTGCCAAGCTCAAGGCCCCGATCAAAGCTAGTGAGCAAAATGCCCACCAACTCCATTCACCTTCCATTTCATCCTCTTTTCCATTCAATTTTGAACCTGTTGCCACTTCCATGTTGGCCATCAGCATCAGCAGGCCAATGTGCAAGTCCTTCTTTCCTTTCGTGATCTTCTTCAGACCTCGCTTCATCTGCTCTCGATTTTCCATTTCTTGAAATTCATCCTTTCCAATCCTGTCTCCAGAGCTGTCCACCATCTTCAGCATGTAGAGTAGCCCAAAGAGTCTCTTCCTCGTCAATGACTTTGTCCCGATGTCTGCTGAGTTGAGCTCTGTCGGGATGGCACTCACTGCCAAGACCTTCTCTTTCTCCTTCTGTTGGATCCATAGGAGAGCAGCATCTAAGTGCCTCACGCGGCCGATTCCTTGCCGCTGAACCATAGCCCTTGCCGCAGAGCTGTCGCTTCTCACCTTCATCTCGAGCTCCTCCTTGGTCATCTCCATCCATAGGTGGCGGACAAGGAGACCATCTGAGCAGCCTCCCACCATTGCCACGAACTCTGATTCTCCGGATGACAAGGAGATGCTCTTCTGGCTCCTCACTCGAGATTCCATCAAGTTGCCATCCAGGAACACCTGGAAAGAAGTGGTGCTCTTCCTGTCATTCTTGTTGCCAGCATAGTCGGCGTCAGTCACGACTTCTAGTAGATGCCATTGCTTGTCCTGCACTTCATCGATCTCTCTGGTGTCCATGACTGATTGTCCTTTGGCTCTTGTGCTCAGGCGAATGCCAAAGCCCTCAGTGCCCTGGAGGTAGGAGCATACGTGCCATGCTGTCTTCCATGCCAGCTGGGTTGGTTTCGCCATGTATCGTGCCAAGCTCTGGATCGCGAACTGGGCATCAGGCCTCTCTCCAGCCATGTACATCAATCTTCCAACCACACTCCTGAACTTGGTGATCTCTGCACCTTGGAGTTCCTCACTAGTGTCCTTCTTGGTGTTCTGCTCCAAAGGTGTCTTGCGGTAGGCTTTCTTGAAGACATCGACATCCTTTGAGATGCTCTCGTACTGCTTGTAGTCACAGCGGATGTCACACTGTTCTGCCAGCAGCTTGAACTCACGCTTCAAGTAATGAAACCTTTCTCCCATGCGGAATGGCCCTTTGGCTTCCACATTCCATTTCATCTTCCCCTGGAGGAAATTGACAAAGTCCATCAATGCTCCTTCTCTGCCCACCATGAACACATCGCCCACGTGCACCGTGATGTAGATCTCTCGGTGCTTCATGAGCAACGTGGGCCGCATGATGTTCTGGCTGAGTCCAAATGCCTTTGCCGTATCGGCAAACAAGTTGAACCACTGTGAAGCTGCTGTCCTCTGGCCAGGTAAGCACCTGATCAAGCGGTAGATCTTGCCATCGAGTTCAACAAATGCTCGCTCCTCCTTTGGTTGCTCAGCCATGAGGAATGCATCCTTGATATCCAGGGTCATTGCTGTGAACTCCTTGCAGACATTCAGCATCAGGTGAATGAGGAGCTTTGGCACCACCAGCATTGATGTAGGTGCAAACGTCTGCTCCAAGTCCACACTATTCTTGAATTGTCGTGCTACAAACCATCCTCCTTGTTCCACTCGATGCTTCCAGCAAACCACGAACTTGGTTGAGATGATGTATCCTCCTGAGCTTCGAACATCATCTTCATTTGCCTCCTCCATCACGGGAATCTTCAGAAGTCGATTCACCTCATTCTCCCTGGCTTCTTTGTCCATCATCATCAAGTGCTCTTCACTGGTGATGGGTGGCTCATCTGCTTCATCTGTGGCATACATCAATTCCTCAGTGAGGTCTTCTGGAATCCACTCGTCTCCCATTTCCTCATCTCCGTGAGCCTCGATGGATTGTATGCCAGCATACTGAGGGGGATAAAGCCTTGAAATCTTGCTGGGTGATGCTGCTGCTGTTCTCTCATGCTCATCATCTTCCCTTTCTCTCACAACCCCAGATGGTTGGCTCTCAGCACCTTCTTCCTCTGTCTTCTGCTTCTTTTCACCTTCATCTCCCTCACTTTCTTTCTCTCTCTTGTCATGTGCTTTTCGAGGCGATGTAGTCGCGTCCAACCTCTTTGCCTCTGGACCTTCTTCCTCATCTTCATTTGTTCTCTTTGTCTTGGGCGTTGTTGAGGTTGGT
>JBAHVQ010211560.1:0-12045 GCA_036872915.1 Nanipora kamurai
TTATGGAGTTATTCTGGGTCTTTTGAGTGTCAAACCATCTTGTGAATGCTCCTTAAATATGTCTCAATACTGTCAGTGCTCAACCTATACTGTGGTTATTGTGAAACCTTTGCAAGCTAGTCGTCGACCATTATTTAGGGATGACGATTTCAATGTAACAAGCAGCTTTATTGTGGAAGTTCAAGAAACAGATCAGATTATTGCTCTGTATCCATCACAGATCAAACGAAAATGCATATCTCTGCATTTAGAAAATAAGATGTACTTTTGTCCTATGCCCTATCGTATTCATGATGATTAACTAATTTTTTTATGTAAATATAGTTAAAATTACACGAGTAGTAACGAGTGTGTATACTTGGTCTTGGTCCAAGAAAAATTCTTATTTGTATATTGTATATGTCTAATTAAATGTTTTGGTATTTAATATTGCTGTCTATTTTACTCTATTTTGCATTTTGACACGCTCTATGGGCTCGAAGGTGTTACACAAAACCATTATAAGATTTTATTTTGAAATATTCCAGAGAATATTTTATTGGATTTTTCAGATAAATGTGCCATAGAATATTCTATAGGATCCATAAATTCTATAGAATATGACAATGGAATATTCTATAGGATATGTTATGCAATAGAATATTCAACAGAATTTAGAATATTCTGTATCATATTCTATAGGATTCTATAGAACATTTTTGTAAGGGATGGGTTGTTACTTGCAATAGCTACCTTGTTTTTGTCCATAAACCATTCATTTATTGACTCTTACCCTTTTGGTAGGATGGCTCAATCAGCTTTGCTGAATTTATTACAGCATTGTCAATAACTTCCCGTGGCAGTTTGGATGAAAAATTAGAATGTGAGTTTGTTGGTTAGATAAGCTTCAAGTACCGGTATCTTTTTATGTGAGTGTTTGCAACTATTGTAAATTGTTCATCATACAAATTGATCTAAATTAGGCCTAATGGCAGGGACTACATGTACTGCCTGCATTCCAAGCTGTTATTCTTGAATTTTTTTAAATTAAATTAGCCTTAAAAGGCTATTGTTACAACCACCTTGCATGCCTCATAGCAACTCATAAGTTTTAAAGCATTCATCAATCCCTGCCGTAGCAAGCTTAAAGGGATTTTTGGGGCAAGTGATCTTAGGCATAGCCAAGGGAAAAGGGACTTCAAGGGGTATGCTGTACCAGAACATTTCGATAATCTAATGTCTCCGACCTCTCATCTCCTGCACTTTTTTTGAGCATATTGGGACCAAATTAGCACTTTCCTTTTGTTTTTGAAAATGTAGCCTTTCCAAAACGCATATTGGCATATACTGTAGTCCTTTAAAGGAAGAAACAAGCTCCAAACAAGAGTGTCATCTTGCATTGAGAACTCAAGATACGAGCTAAAATCAAGAGAGTTACAATGAAATTGGTGATATTTCATCTTTATTTTAGCTCATATCTTGAGTTATCAAGATGACACTCTTGTTCGGAGTTTGTTTCTTCCTTTATTTCTTTAAGTTGTCGGCTAGTTCTGGATACTGTAGTCCTTTATGTGTCAATAGGTGGCTACGATTATCTTCGGGCAACGATATGGGCACACACCATTCTTTTAGGGTGTGTTTGATTAACTCTGTTCCGGAATAAGAATTTATCCCAGAATATTCCAGAACACCTATTTTGAATACTCTTGTATTATAGTAGCAGCTTCAATCGAATGGATATTCTGCTTTATTGCAAGTACATGTATTGCTATTCCTGAATAAGGTCAATCGAACGCACCCTTAGACTAGAAAATTTTTGTTGGAAAATCAACTTTTTTGGCTTTTTGAAACCAGTGGTATGAGTATTATGAAAACCTGGTCGAATTCAACTACTTTGATTCGTTTTTGTATTTTTCTTAATTCTATTTGATCGGATCCCTTGGATATCTGACATAATTGTACTGTGAAAACGGTCGTTATTTTTACCTACTTCCTACTCGAATTTCGGCGTGAAACTAAGTTTTCTGGAATTTGCATTAAAAAGTTGAGCCAGAAAAGTGGTTTTTTTGCCTGCGTAATATAAAGTTTAGCAAAAGTTTTTGAGTCGTTTTTTCGATATTCCTTGGATCTTAATTAGGTAATGATGGTCAAGTGAATTTTTTAATTAATTCAATGTAAAGGTTATTGAAATATTATTTGCTGACCACAAAATCGGTTCATGTGGGAGCTTAGTATATATAAGACGGCCAACAGACGTTCATCAAGCTCGTTTACTCAGAAAAACGAAATTTCTGAACCCTAGACGGGAATCGAACCCGCAACCTTCTGATGACCGGTGAGACGCTCTAACCATTGAGCTACATGTACCAAGACTCAGATGGTGAGCTAATATTTCGATCATTATTATTATCATATCGTGACTTCCGCTTAGGCAGTACATATGACGAACCTGCACCTTAGCTCAGCATCCGAGTCTTGGTAGTTCATTGGTTAGAGCGTCTCACCGGTCATCAGAAAGTTGCAGGTTCAATTCCCATATAGGGCTTAGAAATCGTTTTTCTGAGGAAACGAGCTTGACGAACGCTCGTTGGTTGTCTGGTGAAGGTCATTTTAAGAATTATTAGTAGGATTGCAGTCCCCTCGTTGGTGTAGGCCTTGAGCTAATGTATTTCATCTTTACTGGTAAACCAAATAGTGAATCTAGTATAGCTAACAGAAATAAATTCTCATGAAGTAATACATCTTTCATTTGATGAACAGAAACAGACATCTCGTTTGGAAATTGACCGGTTGGCCAAACATTTGTTTGAAAATTTCCTGTTGGCTGTCAGTCAACCAAACGTTTGTCAATAAAATGGTTTTAGGGCAAACAGTAAGACAGGAATGATTGAAAGAAACTGTTATAACGATGAAGTGCTTTGGTTTCATAGTTATTGGGAGTAGTGGTGTATCAGTGTTGATTAAATATTTGCTAACTTTGCGTCAATTTCTTGCAGGGGCATTTTCTCTATATGATCTTGACAAAGATGGTTACATTACTCGACAAGAAATGTTAAAGATTGTCGAGGCAATATATTGCATGGTGGTATGTATAGAGTGTTCTACTTACAATTTATTATATTTCATGCATCTCTAACACTGCAGGTTTTGCCCTTGCTGTTGTCCCAGGTGGCAGTACTTACTGCAGCTAAATGACAGCAGAATGATCTCTCATCTGATTCACTGCTGCCATCAGCTAACGTAGTAACCAGAACTTCAATTTTGAGGAGCGCTATCGCTCTTGCGTGCTTTCGCTCCCCTTAATTTGTTCTTGGGCGATCGATTTATAGCGCTCCTTAGCCGGTCAACTGACAAAATTTTAAAACGAATGTTTCCAATTGATCAGGCTTCTGATCAGTGCAGCCAAACTTCTTGAAAGTCATTTTCCCGGAAGAGAGATTTTCCCTTTCTTCGTGAGAAGGTACTATATCTCATCTACCTAAACCAGGTTAGCCGCCTATTTTAGTGTAAGTGTTTTGGTTTAACCCTTTACCGGGCAGTGTTGCCAAATGGTAAGATATTAATTTTACTCTGACTAACGCCAGACAATTTTACTCTGGCTAACGCCAGACGACTTTACTCGTCTAGGGAATTTTACTCGTCAAGGGAATTTTACTCGTTTGAGGGATTTTACTCCTCTTTGCCCGATAAAGGGTTAAGTGATTGCTGACTCACCTGGTTTAGGTTGATCTGATCTAGTGCCTTACCTTCGTGAACCCGACCGTTTCAACCATGTGGTAATTCGACGAACTTTTCCACCTAAAATGCATTGCCGCCACATTACGTGGAAACACGGTAGCTTTGGGGACTCTTTTAAGCTGGAATGTGCCAGATATTAGCTATAAAACAACAGAGAATGGTCCTGGACGTGTAGCTGTTTCGTTTATTCGGTGCAATGTTTGCACTAAATACATCGACAACATCAAATCAGACAACCGAATACGAGGACAAATTATGTCACCAAACACAATGTGAGAAGACATTTAACCAACAATTTTTGTTCACAAGAATTCTAAATTACTGAAAACAAGCACAACTATTATTGATTATAACAATGACTGCAACTTACAATCATTGTCGTAATCAGTAATATTTTTACTGGTTCTTTGTTTAAGGTTAATGTTGTAAACTTTCGTTTAGCATATTGTTTGCTGTGTGTTCAAGTTATCACGGTACTCGGTTGTACAATGTTTATTATGCTATTGACTGGATCGAAATTGTGCACGCTCCTCAAACTTGTTTACTCAGAAAAGTTATCTGAGTCCCTGACAGGAATCGAACCGTAACCTTCTGATGACTGGTGAGATGCTGTAACCATTGAGCTACAGGGACTCAGATGGAAGAGCGACGGTTACTAATCGTACTGGTGCGCAGTTGACATGTGTACTGTTAACTGCAGTCTCGACAAGTCATGTAGGCCACATTACATTATCTGTATTGGTAGATGTTGCGCGGCATGGGATAGCTTAGTGTATGTACGCCAAGGGGTTTTATACCGCACTGGTGTATGTCCTCAGACTTTAATGAGTTAACTCTTTGGTACCGAAATCAGTACCAGTGACGGATGCAGAGTTTAGTGTTCTACGATGATGTAAAAATGGGATGCTGCGTAGGCAGTATAAAACAGCACGAAAAGTCGGTAAACTGCCGAATTTATGATAAGGAATTCTGACGTTTCGACTTAATGGCCCTTCGTGTTTAGTATTTTACTCTGGCTAACGCCAGAGGAATTTACTCGTTAAAGGAAAAGCCTTCCGTGACCATGGAGTTAAACAACCAAACTTAAACTTTGTTTGCCATGTCAGATGTTACACACCCTATGGTGCCATTTGGTGAATTATATTACTCGTAACTCCTTTGTGTTCTTGGAAAATTAAAAGAAT
This sequence comes from Nanipora kamurai, assembly GCA_036872915.1. Lineage (NCBI taxonomy): Eukaryota > Metazoa > Cnidaria > Anthozoa > Scleralcyonacea > Helioporidae > Nanipora > Nanipora kamurai. The sequence continues at coordinate 4,902 of JBAHVQ010211560.1, forward strand.
GTTGGAAGGTGTAAGCTTTACTCAAAGCCGACTGATCTGCTTGCTTTGAAAACTTTGAAAACAGTAAGCTAGATCCCTGGTTTTGACCCCTTTCCAGTGGCAAAGAAGTAAACAACCCAAGACAAGACAACGCTTGTCTTGGTTTCATGACTGGGAGAACAGTACGTTCTCCCGGTCATGAAAGCTATAGACCAATTGCGTAAATACCACAATGCATCACAAAGTTCTAGCCAGAATCCAAAATCCACAGGGTATTATTTGCATAAGCCAAGGTCACCGTTCACCAAGTTCACTTTACAATAAGGCATTGTTCACTGGAACATAACAAACATTACAAAGTGAACAGCTGTCGATACTGTAAAACAACTTTCAGATAGAAGGGATTTTATTGGTGGACGCTATGGCAACAGAAAAACAGAAAACCGCCCTCGCACGTTTAGGATTATCGCAGGCCCGAGAAAACGGTAGACGATCCAGCGATTATTTCGGTTACTTTTAGAAAGGCTACGACTTATGTTTTCAGTTTTTTCTCTCATTTCGACCTAGCGAGAACCCTGCATCGTTATACATGCATAGCCTTAACTTCATTCTTTTCAATTCAATTCATGTTCATCCATTTTGTCAAACTTTTGTGTTTTTTTTTCAATAGAATTCAAAAGAATGAAGTTCAGGTTATGCGTGTATACTTACGCGCTACGGTAATTATGCAATTGGTCTATGGTTATGCTTAAAGGCCCCAGTTACACTAATACGCAACGATTCGGTACATATAGCCCTGAGAATCCGGTGCAGAAATCACTCCGCTAAGAAGGTGATACAAAAAGCAATCCGATACATGCGATACTGTTGCGTGTAATATATAAACCACTGCAGGTCTCTGATACTTTTGTATTGTCAAAAGTGTCCGCAATTGACCGGCGCCATCTTGGTGAGTCGTCCGACGATTTCCGACGAGTAATACTACATAAAAACACTCAGAATTATCTTCCGATGGGAAATTTGTAAAAAATATCCGAACTTAGTTAAATTTTCGATTTACCGACGAATTGTTTTACCTTTCAAAACACTGCCAACTCCCTAAACTCTCTTTTCTCGCGACTTTGGTCCCATGGCGCTTTTCCATCTCATGAAACACATCTTGCATGTGATTGGTTGAGGAGGGCTTATGACCTACCAAGATGGCGGACTTTTGGGAACATTTTCCAGAGGTTCGTCCGCAGTCCAGTTATATAGAGGTCGGTGATATAAACAGGGTAATCCCGATACGCTCCGCTTCAAACGTCTATTGCAGCGGCTTGTTCGAACAAACAAGACGCGTTCAACGACATTTATTGGCAAAATTGAAGCGGGTTTTCTATTAGGGAGCATTTGATCGAAGCGGAGCGGTGTAGTTTAACTGAGAACAGAAATGCATTATTTTGGTATCGGATTGAGTGAAGACAATCCGATATGAAAAGCAATCCGGTATGGTGTAACTGGGGCCTTAGCATAGTCATTCAGTTACAGTTGCAAAGTTTTTATGTATTGAAGAATCTCATCCATCGTCAGCAATCCGTCGCTTAACGCAAACCAGGACTCCATTCCTCTTTCTTTGTTCTAATTCTACTTATCTGGTCTTAATCGTTTCTTCTTCATTTCCGACAACCCTTCCACCTCTCTGTAATAGCTGTAATTAGTAACACTATCCACTTACATGTCAATTTGCTATCTTATTTATTCTCTGCGGATGTTGCGCTTAGCAATGAAACGTTAAAACTATTAAAGATTTTTTGTACTTTTTCTTGTTCATGGCTTTAATTCGCGCATTTTTCTGGCCTTTGATTTTTATCATTATTATACGATCCCCGCCTGGTTCCACCCTCGCTACAATTTTGTCAGCAATCATTTTTTTATTTCTAAAGGGAAACATAATAAATTTACCAAAAGATGAAGATACTCCTGAAAAAAGAGTAGAAAAAATATTTAAACAAATGGACAAGGTAAATGAATGTCTTAACATCTCTCCCATGCATCATTCAGCTGTCTCTTCGATTTACCCTGCTTTTAGACACTGTAAGTCTTTCAGGGATTTTTCCTGTTTATTCAAATATTCTTCGGGGGGGTTGTGTTATTTATCAATTGCCTCCATTTTCCTGCTGTGAGTTGCTTGGTTTACTATTTGCGTATGTACTGGGTTTTCGTTCTTGGATCCGCTATTTCATCACCCTGCTGTCCTTTCAATAATTCATTCGTTCCTTCCTTCCTTTCCATCTTTCCTTCCATACCTTGCATACTATTAATCTTTTAGCATTCCTTTTCATTCTTTCTTAGTTTCTTTCTTTCTTTCTTTCTTTCTTTCATTCTTTTTTCTCGCTTTCTGTCTGTCAGTCTTTCTTTCTTTGGTGTTTCCCCATCAGTGTTTGACAACTGCTTTACAAAAGTAAGTCACCAGAAAAATACCATAGACAATGGATTGAATCTTACTGTTTCAAAGTGCAAAACAGTGTCCGGAAGGAAAACGTTCGCTCACCAATGAGCTTTGATATTTAGTAAACTCCCACGAGAACTAAAGGAAGAATGTTCTTTGTTTTCATTTTAATCAAAACTAAGTCCTTTGAATTATAAGTGCTTAGTAAATCAATATCCACGTTAATATGTTTAGTTATTCTTAATTGTAATTATATTTGATAGACGTATCAAGAATCCCGCAAAAAGCAAGAACTGACCGCACCTACCTGGATAGGAGTAATACTCCTCTAAAAAATCCCGCGAGAACCACGCGCATTCGCGCGGGAAGATGCGGTAAATCCTTGCTTTTCGCTGGATTCTTAATACGTGTTATATATTACATTTTTGGATAGATGGGATACAATATTGTACGGGTCCTCCATTTATAACAGCCACCGTAGTAGCTGACAGAGTTAACCTGTTTAAAGAAAGATTATTATTATTATTCTTTCATACTATCTTTGTTCCTTTTGTTGTGTTTTTCTTTTTTCTTCCTTTCTTTTCTTGAATTTTTCTTGTTTTATCCACTATATTGTGTATTTTAATTTTTTAATGTCCTCGTTCCTTCACAAATGATTTTCAGATAAAGGACAGTGGGCAAACTTAACGTTAAACAGTCGTTAACGTACCAAATTTAATAAATTAAATCATTAATTAGTTTGGTATTAGGTATTTTAATTTTTTTAATTTCCTCATTCCTTCGCAAATAATTTCCCGATAAAGTACGGTTGGTGAACTTAACGTTAAGCATTCATTCACTTACCAAAGAAAGTACTACCCCAATTTTCTACAACAAGTGGGTGGTACAAAATTAAGCTACATCCTCAGTGGTAATTTTAAATAATTGAGGATGCAGCCTAAATTTGATTGATTGGTCTAAAATTTAAAACCAAACTGTGACCTCAAGATCGGCTGGCCGTCTCTGTTTTCATAACTACGGTATCTGCACTGTTACACGCGGGTCACCGAACTTCATCTATGGCTTCCCGAGGTGTTCGGTGTACGAGAAAGTTATTCGTATTTCTTCGAGCCCCAAGGCTACTTTGATTGGAAGAATAAAATTTTTTAGGTATGCCGGTCGTGATAATCGAGTTTACCAACGAATACCAACCTTGTTTGATTCTAGAATAAAGACGGCATGTTAACGATGGAGGAGTTCCGAGAAGGCTCCAAGTGTGACCCATGGATAGTACAAGCCTTGGCAATAGACCTTCCTCAAGATATAGATCAACCACAAACTAATGATAAGTAACCGGTAAGTTAAAATACTTCGAGAATTGAAGTCGGTAGGAAATTGACCACTTCGGCTAGCCTAAGAGTGAATGCTGCTTCGGAAGAGTTTCTGGGATCATTTGGGTGGACCCGTGGAATTTAAGATGGCAACTTTAGCGCAAAAACAAAAATAACAAAATAACTACTCAAGCTCGAGAAATGTTTTTCCTAGAAGATGATATACAGGGAGTAAGGCATGCACAGGTCAGTGTGGAAGAATGCACTGTATCCCAATTCAGAAGGTGGCTGTTATGTAGTGGGGCAAAAACCAATCACTTATCGTGAGGTTAGTTTCGCGCGTAAAGCCGTACCCTATCTTTAGACAATACGGTACGAAGCAATTAACATTCTCAGGCATTTTAAATGTTGGAAACAATTAGTTTAAATGAAAGTACAAGGCGAGCTAGGAGTTCATTGCGAAGATTTCACCACCCAAAATAAAACCCAGAATGCTAACCATGTCAAGCTTGCACCAAGTCTCCCCAAAGTTTCACTAGTTGTCAACACGCACTGCCTATGCGTCAGCTGCGACATGTCAGCGGTCATCAGAAGGGTAGGGTTTTGGTCCCAGTTTGGAGTTCCGAATACTTTCTTATGAGAAAATGAGTTGACGAACTTGTACTCCATACAAGTGATGTCGTTGTATCGACAAGACTGCACCAGACCATTTCAACAACTTGCTACATGCAGTCTTGCTTATAACAATTTGCAGCAATCTTGTTTAGTTTGTGTAGTTAAAACTGTTTAGGATAAAAGCTTTTCATATTCATATGATATATGAACAGAAAACTTTAAATATGCTTCCCTCCATTAATAGTATTACATCCTCAAAGCTTTCACTAATCGTGGGTTAATTTAATCATTCTTTGAACAACTGGGCCCAAGTTACTCAGGTTTTTCCCAAAACTTGCCATCGTAGTCGGAAAACGAGGCCACAGATTGCGAGACACACGCGTGCACATCCCACAACACACGCGCACACATCCCACAACACACGCACACAAACCCCACAATACACGCACACCCTACAACACACGCACACACCCCACAACACACTCACACACCTCACAACACACGCACACACACCCACAACACACGCACACACACCCACAACACACGCACACCCCACAACACACGCGCACACAACCCACAACACTTAAAATGGTCAATGCCACTGGCCATGATAACGGGTTACTTACAGACGTTACGTTTGTTGCACCTCATCTGATACGACTTAATGAAATGCACTGGTCAGATAGCTCCAATACTCGTGAATTGTCGAATATAATCAGAGTTCACCATAAAAAGTCTCCAAAAAATATTTTGGATAGTAGGGATGTCCACCAACCTGAGTATTGTTTATCAATCTGGCATTTGTGGTCTACTTTCCAGCTGCTAACGTTTTCTATCAGTGCGCCTTCCCTTTTAAGATCGAAGTGGAATTTTATTTTCACCATGCGTGATCCTGAGTAGTTCGTTCTCTCCAACTCGTTAGGTCAACATATCATGGTATTTAACGCCCTGTAGTTTAACCCTTTCAAAGAGTTTTAGGATCGATCTGCCGCATTCTAAATCATTGCATCAGGAGTAGATATTTACACTGTGAAACAAAAATCGCCGTGCACGCAATCCTGGCAACATTTGCCATTTTTTGCGAAGAAGCTTGTGTAAAGTGTTTCATGAGTAGTCCAAGTATGCTGTATCGATTTTAGCTGTCATTCTTCATCGTTTTCTTCATTCTTTTTATCAAGGTCGCCTATCATAGGTAATATTAATGAGATTTTTTCCGTCCACCTAAACTGTATTTCTTCGAAGAAGTTAAATTCTTTTTCTGAGTGGTTGCTAGTTTACTGTCAAATGTAATGAAGTGTAATACATGGTTTTCGATGTTGATCTGGATCTCTTCGTCCTCCAAATAAAGCGTAGTGCCTTCCCGGATTCGCTGACGATGACTAACTGCCGATTTCGTGCGGATTTAATTCACTTGTCAATGAGTTGCTGTTACCAAACTGGATTTTTGATTACTTTTGAGCATATTTGGAACTTGGAACCTTGCCTCTTTCTTAGAATTAGACACCACTGGTAAACATGATCATTTATCTTGGTCAATAATCGCCTAGCTATTCTCAAGTACTCCACGAATCCTTTCCGTCGAGACTTTCAGCATCATCCTTTGTTTAACCGTCGGTAATTTGCCTTGACATCGTGACGCCTCGCATCTGGACTGGGCTTTTGTGCTGGCTATTATTAAGTCTTCCTTATCACTACTCGGAATCAAGAATGCGAACTTCATGAGCTCAACATTACGGAGAAATTTTGCGACACCGAAAGTAATTTTGGAAGAGCGTTGTTTGCGAAGAAGAAATATTTAAAACGTAAACCATTGTTCTATTTATTTGGATTACATCCGTAGCAAGAAAACTTGGTCAGGGTTTAGAATTTTGACCTGGATAACGGCAAGGAGCGAGTGAAGTGTAAAATAGTGGAGTGATATTCTTAACTCTCCCGCTGCTTTCGGTATTGTGAATTTTTGGCCTATGGATATGGTGACAATGTCTTATTTAAAATACGTGAAGATTAATTTCAACAGAAAATAATTCAATCCATATCAATTTACGATGAGAAAAGCTTAATAGAGTGACCTGTGACTCTCTGAAATTTCATAAGCTTCCTAAAATTCATAATTCATCTGGTTTTTAAAACCTGTCGCACGACCAAACGACGGCTATTCCGAAGGTTCATGTTTTCACCAGCAACTTCCAGAAGAATCTCAAAATCTTCACATATACCTGCCCGGTACTAGCTGGAAATTGTACCTATAATGCTCTATGGACGCAGTCGTTCTTAGTGGATGTTTGATGTAAGGCGAAAACAGAATATTTGTTATTTCCAATTTACTTTGCCGTTGCGCAACGGTAAAAGTAATTGGATTTTAAACGAATGCTGCAGCTATGGCGCCGCTTTAATCCTAGCAGAAAAAAAATCTGAAGACTGGTGGTAATATATTTGTCCACAGATGCATTTTATTTCGTTTTAATTTTCAAATTAGGCTGACGATTGCGTGATCTGGGCTCAGTTGTATGAAAATTTGATAAATATTAAGTATACTTATGATAAGCAACTTGATTAACTCCATAGCAGTTGTTAGTAACGAGCATGGTTTAGCCAGTCTTAAACCGTGTCCTTAATATTTTATAACTTTTCATGGTGTGGACAACGAAATTGAAAAAGAAATTAGAGAGGTTAAGATACCCCGGTTCCGGTGTACGGGTACGGGTGAATTACACGTACCCGTTACCGGTGATACTGGTACGGCTTGCAACTTAAGAAAATACTTAAATTCCGGGTAAGAAAACCGAGTGGAGATACAACAATGAACACTATA
>JBAHVQ010211571.1:0-12045 GCA_036872915.1 Nanipora kamurai
GCCAAATAAGGTGTATAAGGTGCCAAATAAGGTGTGTAAGGTGCCAAATAAGGTGTATAAGGTGCCAAATAAGGTGTATAAGGTGCCAAATAAGATGTATAAGGTGCCAAATAAGGTGTATAAGGTGGCAAACAAGGTGTGTAAGGTGCCAAATAAGGTGTGTAAGGTGCCAAATAAGGTGTATAAGGTGCCAAATAAGGTGTGTAAGGTGCCAAATAAGGTGTATAAGGTGCCAAATAAGGTGTGTAAGGTGCCCAGCGAATTGCTTTAAACAATATCACACAAAGATATTATTTTAAGAATATTTAATAACCAACGTTAGTATTTAATAACTAATAATGATTGTCACTTTGACTGAAAGATTCTTTTTATTTTATGTGACAGTGCTTACTCATCGTAAAGCACGACGATAATTGAATAACAATTTTACTGATATCTTAAAACTTCACTTTATTTTCGGGCAAAGTAAAATATGTTGCTTTTTCGACTTTAACAAAACATGTACCCTTGAGTCTGGTGTTTTTCTAATTTTATATACACACAAGATAATGAATTATTCAAATACTCCTCGTTTCGGTCACAAGACACAAGCAAAATGCCTTTTAAACTGATTGAAACATAGCTTTTTGAACGCATATTCACCCCAGTTGCAGACCAATCCTCGACACAGCGAGATTGTTTCTAGTTACGGAAACGACATAGGGGAAATGTGTCTCAAACTCTTCGTTAATTAGGTCGGGTAAGGATTTCTTTTGCTGTTGTGCACTGCCGTCAATGTTGTGTAATTAACGTGATCGAAGGCAGAAAACCGCGGTGCGAGCTGCTCCAAGATCAAGACTCATACGTAATAGCGTAGAAATTTGAGAGGTTGGTAGACTGCCAAATACTTGTAGTACAATTCTGACGTTTTGAACAAAGTCCCAGTTGATTTCATTCCGTGAAGAAGGGGCTTTGATCGAAACGTCAGAATGGTGCTACATATATTCGGCAGTCTACCAACTTTTTAAGTTTTAACTTTCTACACTGTTTTACTGTTTATACTGTTTATCCCACATTTTGACGTACGAATGAAAAATACATATTTTGTTTGTCCATCAAGAGTGCACAAGAACTGTGCAAGAGATGAGTTTTTTATTGTGAATGAATAAAGAAAACGGGAGATGGTGTGTTTTGTGAGCGGAATTTTTTCTATCCTACCAGGGTGATCCTCAGAAACTGGGAGAACGTAATAAACCAATGTTCTACCCTTCACTTTTTATCTATGCAGCCATACATTTCCGTATAATGGTTTTTGTGCCACTATGTAGTTCGTAAATGCATATCCCATGGAAATTCTACAAAATAACTTTTTTTTCCTTTTAATAAAGGGAGAAGTCACTACTTTATTTGCTCTTATTTCGCAGCGGAGGTACCAGGCGGGAATCTTAAGCGAAGGATAAATAGTAGAGCCCAGCAAAAAACTCGAAGAATAGGCGTATTTTAAAAAGCCTTAACATCTGTAACGTTTCGTTGCGACTCGCAACATCATCAGAGAAGGAATGATTTATATATGAGCAAACTCAATCTACAGAGCGTAGAGTGTAGGTGTTTTGCAAGCTTGGATATAAACAACGAAAGGTTCGTTCTTCAAGCTTTGTGAAAACTGAGAAAAGTTGTGAGCTGACCAACGGGAATCGAACCCGCGTCTCCCGATTGCCGGTACGTCTTACCACTGGACCATGAGGGCTCGACGACAAATCTGATGTGAATTGGGACCTGGGTCCGTTTTATTGACATGCTCCCTTTGGTCCAGTGGTAAGACAACCGTACCGGCAATCGGGAGACGCGGGTTCGATTCTCGTTGGGGAGCTCACAACTTTTCTGAGTTTTCACAAGGCTTGAAGAACGAACCTTTCGTTAGAAGGAATGATTAGTGATGTAGTGATGTTTACGGATATGATGTTGCGCATCGCAGCGAAACGTTAGAAGTATTAAAGCTTTTTAGAATATGTCTATTCTTCGAGTTTTTTGCTGGGTTTTTCTTTGGGTTCTTGGTATCTTTTTCTGAATCACTGACGGCAATCGACCCTTAACCTTCCCATTGCTAGTGAGTTACTGTAAGTCTAAAGGCTGCATGGATTTCACTGGTGACAGAGTCGGAGTCGTAATCAGAAGTAGAAAACATTACGATCTATTGAAAACTAGACTGAAGCAGAAGAATAAGCCAATTGCAATGCTCGTTCTGTACTCGAAGATCCTGAGAACGACCATTGTGATTGGTTTATTCTTCGGCTTCTGCTTGCAACTCCGACATTCAGTTTTTACTTCATCGTAAGCGACGGAGTCCCAAACATAATCAGAAGAAAACGAAAACCTTCTTATTGTTGTGACTCCGATTCCGTCGAGCTTGCAACTCTGTTTACGACTTTGATGTTTGATTTTCGTTAGGTCGTAAGCGAAAACCAATCTATAAGGTACACTGTACCCTTACACACTGCGATTAATCGGGCCGATTGCTGATTTAGGTACATGGTAATTAACAAGAAGGTGGGAAATTTGGTGGGAACATTTTCATGACTATTTCTTAACTTAACACGCACCAAGCCAGAAATCGGCCCGTTTTATCGCAGTGTGTAACCTGGCCTTAGGCGGTGGATGGGATCGTTTACGACCTGACGTTTGCTTTTCGAAATTTTACCTACGACAAATCCTGAGACTAAGCAAACGTTGTAGTTTGTTAGTTATAACCACTGATCTCTGTAGAACTGGATTGCGGGTGAGCCCCTGGAAGATATCCTCAAAAGTCCGCCATCTTGTTGAGTCTTCGGCCCTCCTCAGCCAATCACATGCAAGATATATTTCATGAGATGGGAAAAGGGGCATGGGACCAAACTCGAAAGACAAGCAAGTTCTGCGAGTTAACAACTTGTTGAAAGCTAAAAACACTAGTCGGTAAGCTGAAAATTTGAGTAATTTCGGACATCTTTTGCAAGTTTCCCATCGGAAGATAATTTTAAATGTGTTTTTTTTATGTTGTATTCCTCGTCGGAACTCGTTAGAACTCGGAGGATGACGCAACAAGATGGCGCCGGTCAACTGAGGATACTTTTGGTAATGCCAAAGTATGAGAGATAATGATATAACTAGTCTGCTCATCTCTGCTGTTTCTGCACTGCCAAAAATGTCATCACTTGATCAGTGCCATCTTGGTGTGTCATCCGACGAGTTCCGACGAGTTCCGACGAGTAATACTATAAAAAATGGCATTCAGAATTATCTTCCGATGGGAAACTTGTGTGGATGTCCAAACTTGGTCAAATTTTCAGTTGACCGACAAGTGTTTTTAGCTTTCAAACTGTTGCCAATTCCCTAAACTCGCTTTTCTCTCGAGTTTGGTTCCATGCCCCCTTTCATCTCATCAAACACATCTTGCATGTGATTGGTTGAGGAGACTTTTGGCATACCAAGTTGGCGGACTTTTGAGGACGTTTTTCCGAAAGCTCATCTGCAGTCCAGTTATATAGAGTTCAGTGGTTATAACATTGTTAATAAAATGACCAAGCAGGCGACCAATTAAGAAGCCCCCGTCTCTGCTCCTCCCCCCAGCTCCCCTTAAGGATACAGTGGGTTCACTCGAGCAGAGTCCTCCCACACTGATTAACCTGCACTTAAGTTCTCAGATTTTGTAAGGGTTTGTTTCTCTAATATAATATCGAAAATGTCTAGTTCTTGTCAAGTGGGAGAGCTCTCTCGATTTTTATGAAGATGTAGTGCTGAATCGCATACGGAGTGGATTGAGCGATTGAAAGATCTTGGAAATAGACTATGTTAAGTTTGTTGAACATCACGTTTAATTTTATCGCTAAGCTTTCGACTTGTTGACTCAGGACTTCATCCGAGCAATTGCCAACGGCCCGTTGGCTCACATTGAAAACAAACACTCTGATTTTAACTTACTAAAACTAAAGACAACTGAGTACAACAATTAACCGACAGAGCCGTCCATGTGCTGTTTAGTGGCTGTCCTTCTTGGCAAATCGTGAAGTCCTGAGTCAACAGGTCAAAAGCTTAGCGATAAAATAAAATGTGGTGTTCCACAGATTTAAGATAGTTTATGAAATTAGCACCATGCAAAACTTCAAAGGATTGATTATGTTAGAAATAATTAGTCGAAGGTGACAAACATCTGAATTCAGACATAGCTGCACTACGCTATCGCATTTACTCCATTGAATCGCCCATCCTGTAAATAATTGCATATATGTATATCTAACCAATAGGAATATTGGGCATTTGCATTCAGTATTATGAAATGATATTTATATTTGAGGAAGGAAATTTTTGAGTGTCAGAATGTTATGTTTTAAGACCCAACCGGAACCAACAAAATGCCCAACAACTCAGAGTCAGTCAGTAAATCGTCAGGTGGTCCATGCAGTTCAGAATATTAATTTTACACGAATCTCTACATAAACTTGCAAACACATTGACGTCACACCAACTAATCACGTGGTATTTTGGCCGCGCGCTGAATGATCACTTTTTTGGCTGAAATGCTTACTTATTTATACCTATTTAACTGAGTGGGATGGTAACATTTTTAAGAATTTTTTGTTCTCCTTATATTCCAAGTGCATATTGAACTTTGAAAAACTGCCATAAAACAATTCCTTTCATAGGCACTTCAAGGAATTTTAGACATTTACACTCGATAACATGAAATGACATTTATATTTGGTGAAGGAAATTTCCGACTCTCTGAATGTTGTATGTTTATTACGCTCTCGGCAACGGCCTTCGTAGCTCAGTTGACAGAATACTGCACTAGATTCTTATTACCGCGGATTCGACTCCCAGCTGGCGGTTCTACAGTTGCAATTGTTCGCCACTGGTCCCGGTTGGGTCTTAAGTTTTATCATTTCAAACACTCGAAAATTTCGTTTGCCAAATATAAATATTATATCATACTAGTACTCCTTTGTAAACTTTGTTGATCTACCACCTGCATCTGTGTAGCTCAATGGTTCGAGCATATCCCTAAGATATAGAGGTTTGATTTGCTGGACGGGAATGCAGAAGGTAATTTCATAAGGTATGCGAAAGGTAATTTCTTCTGGATACCTTATGGTAAATGCAGGTAAAAGAAGGTAAATGCAGTAGGTAATTTTATAAGTTTCTGGTTGAACGGAAATGCTGGAAAGAGCATTTCAGAGACCTTAGATTTTCAAACTTTTCAGGGGGAGAGTAACCCTCCTCCAAATGTTCTTAACAGCCCCCTCTACTGCACTGATCACAGATACAGATCCGATTAAATAGACATCAGTTTTACATCACATTTACAAACACTAGTGTCTGTATCAACCAGTTTTGCATCAGTTCCTACATACTTAAATTCAACGGCCGTATAAAAGGCTTTATAAAAATCTTTTTCTTCCACTAAATATTAATGTATAATGTAGTAGTAACGGAAGTTTTATAAGTAGTATAGTAGTTTTCGTCTGTATATTCGGTTTCGTGTCTGTATATTCCTATACAGAACGGCCACCTACTTTGTAAACATTACTCACAGTTTCATTTGTCTGGTTGCAATCACCATTCGTGTAGTTGGGCAAGGGTCGGTTGTTCGAATGTCTGGATAACTTATGTGGTGGATAAGTTGTAGTGAGGGACCAGCGCTATCTGAGTATACAACTGAACTAAATGGAACTGAACCAAACAGTATCCAATGGTTTATCTATATGGTCTATTCAATCTCCCTTTTCAATTATATTACTGAATGAAATTCAAGAACGGTCATTCATTGCATAGATAGTATTGGTCAGTCGTTAGGACGCCGTTATGAAAACTCCACATACCAAATGTCACATGTGAATCACATGTGAATCACATGTGAAATGTGAACAGCCACATGTGAATCACATGTGATTACATATGAGGAGTCGTAGTGAGGGACCAGTGCTATCTTTGCACGCAGCAACTGAACTATCCAGTGATTATACATCGTTGGTTAAGTTTTTTTTGTTCCGCTGACGTTGATAACCAACCAATCGACCTCATTGATATATTAATGAGGTTTTCAAGTATATATCAACCTCCAAATATCCTAAAAGTCTGACATTTTGTAGAGTAAAGTCCATTACACCTTAATTATAACTTTCAATTCAGCGACGTAAATTTTTGTTCAAGTTGAACTACACAAAATAAAAATATGAAGAAAATTCAAACACAACACACAGAAGTAAGCGCTATAAAAAATAAAATGAAAACTATACCAAACCTTTGTAATGTCACGCCTTGACTGAAACTCCGTCCGAAACTTCACCAAACGATGATATAAATCGGTTATATTCCTTAGACCTCGGTGTTTAAGCGATATATCAATCTTCGGGCTTCGCTGTCATTTTGATATATCGCTTAAACCCTTCGGTCTTGGTATATAACCTTTACTTATTTCTCTTTTCATTTATATTACTGAATGAAATTTAACAACGGTTATTTAGTGCATAAATAGTGCTGGTTACTCCTTGCAACTTTTCCCGCTGGATAAACTATCTGGGCTTTGAAGAACCGATCCCAGAACCGATCCGGATCTCAAAATTTAATCCTCTTTAGCTAATCTACTGTACCCGGCATTCTAATTTCCCTGCTTAAGTAGAATATTCATCGTATTAAAAAATTAACCAAGGAGTCCGGACCAACTGCTGTAGAGTCAACGACGTGACACTTGCGTAAAAACGTTAGAAGTCTGGACCATTTGTTGATCTTGTAATATAGTTGCGTAAACAAATTACGACAGATTATCAAATCTGCCTAACCCTATAAACCAGATCCTATAACCGCAATCCAAACCATCCATGAAAAGATTGTGTTAAGAGCAACATTATCATAGACCGAACAACTTACAAAGAATTATCAGTGTTGAAAAGAAAATTGAACCAGAACGAAAAAGTTTAACTGAAAATTGATATGGCTCAAAGAAAATTGAGCTAAAGATTTACGACTGGCCACAGTACATGGATGCATGTACCGAAACTCCAAAGCCAATTACTTGATTACATACATCTCACGGCAGCCAACAGCTATTTATGGTATTTCGTTTATCTTACTCAAACTCCCTAAAGTGTATACGAAGTGGAAATTAAGTTTTTCTTATACGAAAGAACTCTTGAAATTATAACGCAACATCTTTTACACTCTTTCGATATCTCACTTCGTTTGTGAGATATTAAGATATATTCGATGTGTAAATTACACCTTGTATACCTCATAGTGTTTAATGATAGGGAATTATAAAAAAATCACGCATTTCTTTGAAATTATTCAATTAAATCACTAGATTCTTTGTCTTTTTAGTATTATGCGGCAAGTACACCCACATTCACAATTTCATGTGACAATGTTAAATAATTTCGACAATATCGCTAATTTTACGACAACTCATTCACGGTGACGTTTGCAAAGTGTTATTTTCATATCATTTTCAAACTCATTAATAATTCATGAGGAAATTGTTCAATCAGACGCGCTGAATTATACCACGTGAGCGAGCTTGAAATACCAGGGAAGTACTGGGCAGAGGACTCGAAGTGTTTTTTCCAGTCCTTGGACTGGAAATAATATTTCGCCTCGGACTGCAACAAATTCCTCGTACTTGAAAACCCGGTCAAGTCCTCATTTTCGGCCCTTAGATATTACATAAATCTTAGCATATCAAGAACAAACTGAGATATGTAAAAAGTGTAAAAGATGTTGCGTTATAGTTTCAAGAGTATTTGTAAGAAAAAAATAATTTTTACTTCATATACCCTTTAAATTTTATTATATCTGAGTCAATCATGTTAAAGCGTCGCAATCATTTGATGTATCTGGGTATTTTCAAGACCCTGGTCCAGATTCAACGACCACAATGGCTATATAATCGTAACAAAAGTATTTACTGTATTTGGAAAATTAGTTTCTAAATACATGCAGCATCGATCTAGGACGAAATATCTGCAGAGCGGTGTATTTAGAAATTTAGTTCTAGACACAGTATCTCAATACTGTACCGGTATTTAATTCAGAACTGCAACCCAAACATGCAACGATTCTCCCAAGTTCAAACCATTTACTTTAATAATAAGCTCGTTAATTTTGATAGTCGCGTTCGTCTACTCACAACCCAGAAGGCCGGAAATACATAACTACAAACGTAAGAGAACCCAAGGCAGCTTGATTAAGAGCAAACTTGTGCTCGTTTCCGCATTTGCAGCTTTGAGATCTCCTATATGCATTTTTACAATTTAAATTACGTAAATTGACGTCAGTGATCAGAATAGTTATCTTATAGCTTTGTACAACAGACACATTAAGAGTGAACCATGGCTGTTTGACTTTCCTGTGACATTGCCACTCCTTTTCTATCCTCCACGAATCAAGAAGATGTATAATCTCACCGAAGTTTGTAACGAATTGTTTTGAATGGGAATTTTTCAATGTACTGGAGCTCCCTTCTTTACTCAGGCTTCTGCAAACTGTTTTGCGCTGGTAATGACTCTAACAAAAAGCTTTTTATAGATGGATGCTTTTGTGAAAAAACATTTATATTTTGACTTTGCGTAAATTTTGAGGTTTTTTTATTGACAAAAATTTCTATTTCCTGGACATGTTGGATATATAATGAGGGTTAGAATTGATTTCGTATCCCTAAGTCTGTTGGACATTGGTTCCGATCCTCGACTGCGACTTGGACTGGAACGATTGACTCGTATTTAGAACACTACGTCATAGATGCAATTTGGGTTACACCACGATATTTTTATTGGACTTTTGAGCTTTCGAAGCTTATTGTCGGGAGGTATTCAGATATGTGAACACTTCACTGCAACCAAAAAGTATATCATATGTATTTATACCTTGATGGCAACGTATTTCTCTACACTACTGTGCTACTACAAGCACAATGTCGTCGACACGAAATATTACATAATACCTTTATAAGAAAAGAAAAGCCTTTTGAGATATCTTCAGTTTGTTTTTAAATTTTTTTGTGCGGGAGGTGCAGCAGCTGCACTTTCCCCACAGCTCCTGCATTCACAAGCTGAGACTTCTGTTATGCGGTGCAATTTTGTCGAGCCATCTTCACATTGAAGGATGACGTCCTTTGAAGCATCAATCATCGGTAAGCAACACGTGCATCTGCTTTCATAGAAAGGAGCTTCAGAGATATAGCGAGTACCGGACGAACATTTGCCATCGCACACACCTAGGAATAGAGTACGCAATAAGCTAGGTTATCACACCCTGAATACTGATGAGTTGAGTAAAGGATTTAACGCTTGTGTTGAAACAATGAATTACGGGTGTTCCATGAGATAATTATACCACATGTATGGGGTTTTTCAGACACAATCATGACTGCACTCTGGAGCAAAATTGTCATTAATCTAACCCTTTAATTGGCCCTGTTGCAGTTTTTCAACTTATTATATTCAACTTTATCAAACGCCAGACAATTTTACTGGTCCAATGCAGTTCCTCCGGCCAGAAAAGTGCCACGTGAAATGTTAATAAATCAGTTATTTAATGCTGAGTTAACGTTTTGATGAAGTGCGTGTACATGTACGCAGGGTATCGATTTTATTGATTGAACAAGAGTGGTCATCCATTTCATAAACCTCCCAGACTTTAAACCATCGTCTCAGACTCGGTAAATCTACAGTCTTATGCTATTAAAACTTAATTGAAAACCTGATCAAACGTTAAATAATCCATTCACGCAAACTAAACCTGACTAATTGAATTGCTTTGAGCCCAGCGCGGATTTAGGCATGGGCAAGCTGGGCAGTTTCCCAGGGAAACCCCACACCACGGGGCCTCCACATATTTCATGAAAAAAATAATTTGTAAGGAAAAATGTATTTGCAAGTCCCTGAATGGTAGTCTTTCTGCTTGAAACAGAGGAACTTCGCAGATTCTTATAATCTTATAGATTGATCATGTGCTGGCTTATTCAGATTCTTTATACTTGAAACATAGGAACTAGATTCTTATATAGATTGATCATGATGTTTATAGATGTACATTATTATTCAGATTCTTTATTCTTGAAAAATATACTTTATGGATGACTTTAAATATGTCTTGTCACCTTTTTAGCATTCTAAGGTAGGGTGGGCTTCCACTACAGAAGGCTGCCCACGGGCCACCACATGTATAAATCCGGTATTGTTTGAGCCAACGACCACCTTGGACCGGTCCTTTGTTTACTGAAGCAAAGTAAACTGGTAAATTGCACACGAATGAACGAATGAATACGTCGTTTCGTGAACCGTATAACATAAGGAGTGATTTGTCCTAACGGAAAGGAATTAATGGAGCTGGGCAGAATTGTTTTCTGACCAAGACTCGCGCATTAGTGACAGACTTGGTCAAGAGACCTTTCAGTATAAACATGGTATATGTAAACTGGATTTCTTGTGCTCACTGAAAAGTATGGAAACAGGAAGTCATACTTGTTTACATGTCCCAAAGTCCGATTTAGTTCATCAGGTATTGTTATCCTTAAAATTTACAAATCGGCATACATTATTAGAGGCTGTTTACATGAGGCTGAATCGAAAATCTGATTTCGACAAAATCTTAATCGACTTAACATATTAATTAGGTTTTCGATCCAATCTAGTTAAATCACCCTTGACTGTTTACATGAAGCGGATTGACTTAATTGAAGCGAAATTAAAAAGTCAATCGGATCGAGATGCACGATTGACTTGACTTTTGAAGACATTGGAAATGAACATGATTTCTCGAGCGGATCGAGTTTTTGTACCTGCTCGAGATGTCGATCCAACCTCATGTAAACAGACCCCTTAATATCTTATGAACCCAACAGAGACATAATTCTGACTGTTTATTTTAGCCTTTTGATTTGGAAGCAAAGACCTAGGAAATGAGGTTGATGTATTTCAAATGTAACTCAGACGAAAAGGCTACACCTAAAACATCGAGGTAAGCACAATATTTTGTCAAACCCAACTTGACAACACAAAAATATCATTTAAGGTCGACTCAGTTCAATGCCTTGTTACGTTTTTTTCTCTGTTTGTAAAGACCTGCCTTTACGGACTGGTAAAATACTCTCAAAAAAATTCAATAAAATTATTGCACTTGTATTTTACATGCACAGCTTTTGTTTTTGAAGTTGGAAACAATAGCTACGCTTGTAAAATACAAGTGTAATCATTTTATTGAATTGGCCCCTGCTCACTGAATGAGAGTTCAGGGAAATCGTACTAAACATGTTACGTAACTTAGCCTTTTAACGCAACCCTGGAAGTTCAGTGTAAAGAGCAAAGTGTAAATTACAACGAACAATTAATGTGTAATGTTATCCTGTATTCTTTTTGTTCCCATTGGGGCGCACAATCAAAAGACCCTCTTTTCTGAAAAAAATCCTCCCTCTAGACACGAGACAGTAATTGAAGTAAAGCTCCATTAAAAACGACTTTCGTATGAAGTTGATGGATTTTGAATCTTTTTGGTTTACGATTTGTTAGGAACTCGATTACCCAGATTCATAACTCACGAATATCTCGGTTACTGTTTGGTGGCACGGTGGACCGAGCTTTCGCTGTTTATATTAAGATGAGGACGATAAAATTGAATTCGTACAAAAAACGAGAAAGAATTCTAATTGACATTTTTTCTATTTGTTAGGTTAAAGGAATGCGATTTAGATAAACGTCTATCTCTACCAAACGCTTCCCAATGAAAACTTACCTAGTTTAATGAAAAATGCCCCTTTTCAGTAAATGTTTGCTTTTGTTGGTTGTTAATCAACAATAAACGCCTCTTCTAAGACAGAACTGAGAAGGGGGCAAGATAAACTAAGGTGCTAAGTACTATTTACAAAATGAGTGGCCGTTCTGTATCGGGGTATACAGTCACGAGACAAACCGAGTGACCGTGTCCCGATACAGAACGGACACGAATTTTGCAAATGACTTCGAAAACGTCCCATATTACTACATTTGACATTAATACTGAGTAGAAAGAAAAGTTAAAACAAGTTATACATAACCGTAA
>JBAHVQ010211592.1:0-36143 GCA_036872915.1 Nanipora kamurai
TTTGTGGCCCCGAGACCGCCGTTGCTGCCCGAACAACGGCGGTCGAGGGGCCACAAAACACACTGTTTCCCTCGGGCCCAGTAAATACGTGATAATTGTTACATGTACTCATGTATTTATCACTTTGAAATCAAAATGTGCCCTATCTTTTTATCGTAGTTTTTGTTCCTCTTGCTCATCAGAAATAAGATGGAATTCCCATCTGGTTGGACTTCTACGTCCAGCATAGGCAGCCCAGACGTGAAAGTATAAATTGATTTTAGTATTTGCATATGTCTAATAGCGTTTTAAAAGTTCTATTTCCCTTGCTTGTGGCCAGAGAGAAGCAAGACGCTTCCAGGAATAGAGCAGTTTCAAAACTCACTTTGCTTTGCTTATTGACGAATTCACAAAATAATCGATTATTCAAAATTGTGTAAACCTACATCAGGCAAGCATCGTCATCATTTGAAACAAAACATTTCAATATGTAGTCAGCTAGTTCAAAAAAGCCGTGACGAAAGTAGTAGCATCTTGAACACTGATGATTTTGCTAATCTTTCCAAACTATTATATTTCAAAATAGTTGAGAGAGACCAGATACGACCAAAAGTTTGTAAGTTTTGCTGTAGACTTTCCCTGTTTTCATGCGTTGTCACTGTTCCTGCTACTGGTCACTCATTTCAAATCCTAATTTGCGCGTTCGTTGACATGGCCATTACAAACTCCTAAATGGACATCATATGGTAACTCAGGTCATGATCTGGACTTGCTGACATTGACACTTCCGTCAATGGACTACCGCCGTGCAGAAGAAAGGTTTACCGTGAGAATTAAAGTTCTTCCATGAGAAGGAAAGTTTTGCCATCGAAAAGAAAGTTTTGGTGTGACAAATGGAGAACAATCCTTTTGTCGCAGGATTTAATGTTTCGCCCTGCGAATTAATGTTTTTCTGTGAGTATAGTAATGTTTTGCCATGAGAATTATAATATTTTGCCGTGAGTACATTAATGTTTTGCCGTGACAATTAAAGTTTTGCCGTGGCGGATATGGGCCACCGTACCAGAGAAAGGGCTGTAAATATACTAAATAAAAGTTAATCTACCCTTAAAAAATGTTAAATATGAAATATGTTACACTAGTATCTCTGATTGAAATACGGAAACTTTTCAAACTTTTTACTGTAAAGTATTTTTACAATATCCTTACTATAAAATATTGCTGTAATACTTAATGTTATAGTAGTGCGTCTGGATAGCAATCGGAAGAATGCGGGTTCAAGTCTCGTCTGAAGCTCAGAGTTGTTGAATCCTTGACTTACCACAGTTCAACAGCAAGATACATCAACAGACTTTAAAGGTTGCAAAGTTGTACAGCTAGAAAGGTTATTCAGTAATTTTACAATATTCCGTTTAGTTTCGAGCTAGCAACTTTTCTTTGGTTTTGTTAGGGTGTCCTTGTGTCAACCACAAAACATGATGAATCCGGAAAATCTATCCATTGTTTTTGGTCCAACCCTCATGAGACTTCCCGAAGAGAAAAATCCTTTGGAATCCCTAGACCTGCTAAAATTTCAAAGACTTGCTGTACAGTGTATGATCGAAGAATATAAAACATTATTCGAGGATTAGCGTAATTAGCAGTAACTAAATTAGTTCTAACACACGTCTTTATATATGAAAGCAACATTCTGTTTTTAAATCAGAGACTTAAACTATATGAGGTTCTGAGACTTCTAGACTCAAGACACTTCAGTTTAGCCCAGCAGACGCTGTTCAGTTGACTTCCCTTTTTGTCAACAGTTAAATTTTAGCGGAACAAATCTGATTTTTCACGCCCAACCGAACAACAAACGGTAAACAAAACTTGTCGTTCAAATCAGAATAGGTATCTTCAGCAAGCTACAATCAGTTACAAAAAACCCTGGGACACTTACAATTTTCGATGTTTTCTCAATATGTATAACATTTTTGGATTAAGAGTGCTACCCCTCTCCCACACAGTTCAATGTTGAGTACGACTAAAGGGGTAAAGGGGCACACCTAACCACAAACAATGTGCCTGCATGGCGACCAACATTGAATTGTGGAGGGGGAGTTGAAAACAAAGGAAAATTTTACTGTATAAAAACAAGTGTCCCAACACATTTGTCACTGATTGTAGGATGACGACAGTGATTCATAAACAACCAAAATTTTCTAGAATTAATCGCAAACCACGGATCACTGACCTCATTCTGAATACTTGATGCTCGTTTTTCAACCCTTTCAAGAGTATATGAGACGAAAATTAAGTATATATTATTGAAAAAAACTTCTAAAATGACAAAGGAACACATTCCACAGTTTTTCCATATCTCACTTTGTTCTTGAACTATAGAGCGTTTTCACATGACGTCATAGTCGCCATGTTTGTGTTCCTTAACAAAAGAATTTTAACTATCTTCTTTTGTTGGGTACACCAATATGGCCGGCATGACCGATGTTCTTTGAATCTCTGGGGATTAAGTGAAAACGCTCCATTTTAATTTGTTTGATATATAAATATAACAATTTGTGACGTCATATGATTGGTACAGCATTTTGGCCTATTTGAAAAAGTAAGTTGTATCTCCATTTAGGTTATTTAAGCAAATCACTTGAAATCTTTTACATTGAAATATCTCAAGAACTAGTAGAAATACAGAAAATTGTTGAATGGGTTTCTATATCACTTTAAGAGTTCTTTTTAGCAATATAAACTTAATATTCGTTTCATATACACTTTAAAAAGTTCCAAAGTAACTAATGAAACTCTGCTCAATGGTTTGACGCCAAACTCAACAAACAACTTTAGCCGCTCGATGAGTTAACGTTGTCTAGAACAAGTATAGGTCAAATCATCTTTTAGCCGGAGCTGGCGAACATGAAACTTAATTTTCCTATTTGATATTCAATTTTCGTACACTGACGCTTTTTTAAGTCCAGATTAGTAGTTGTGTACCACGTGAGGCACTGGCATGTCATGGCAACGCTGAGCCGTTCTTTAGTATCTGTGCTTTTATATCACCAGATCTAGAACAATAAAGTTCAGCTAGCCGTCATATCAGGTTGTGCTTGTAATGATGTCGTTCATAAGTGTTCAAGTTAAATGCGGGCTTGAATATCAGACAAAATGTAATTCGGTTAGCTTTATTTTTTGTATTTTTATTACGACATTTAACTTTGGTCAGCAACGGTTTATTTCATTTAGTGTACGCAAATTGAATATTAAAAGGCATAAAACAGTCTTTGTGAGCGTGTTATCGTTCTTTCCATCCACTTGTTCACTTATAAGGAACTTGAGATTAAATATAAGTCTCTGTTTCTTCTCGTGCATTGGTTAATTTCTCGTTCCTTTTTAGTAAACTCGTGGATATAAATCCCGATTACACTCTCCTGTAAGTGCATGCTTTAACCCATAAATAACGAGTAGCTAGAGTAACTGAGCAAGACAAACTCAAGAATTTTACCATAGGTATGTCACTGAAACTAAAAAGTAATCGTACTCATCTTGTGAGGAGTCTGACCAAAACAAGAATTTTGCCGCTGTGGTAAAAAAGTTGAGTTACATTAAATTTGTTCTTTTAATTTATGTCGCACTATCCGCTTAACCCTTCAACGCCAGTATCCGATATATTGGACACCAGGAACAAAAGAACACATGAGTGAACCAAGCAAAAACAAAGAACAAAAGAAAGAAATTTCAGGCGTAAAAGGGTTAAAAGGAACATCTTTAGAGGGTCTGTAAGGTGATGACCATTCACGTCAATGCAAATGTTAAATTACAATCTCGTGCCACTTTAAAACTTGGTAAATAAAGCAGACTGAATAAGTGTAACAACGCATCAATTCTTTCAAAATTGTACTCAAATGTCCCTCTACCGCAGGTAACAAATTGAAAGACCGCCATCTTGGATAAATTGGGGGCCAAAATGAAACCACTTCCCTTTTGTCCCTTTTTTTTCTTTTCGATACAAAAAGAATACAAAACAATTAACGCAAGAAGTTTGATTTTCTTTTTAATACATGAAACGTTCTTAATTACCGTGAATTTGACGTTTTTTCACAAATTAAATGAATTGATTGAATTGAGTAAATTCGTGAACGAGAATTGTGTGAACTTTCGAACTGATGGTAAAGGGCCTGGAGACAATCGACTTTCCTCCAATTTACTCAAAATGGTGAGCGTTCAATTTGGGGCCACCATGCCCTCTCCCGTATATATATGATCTCTATGGAGTGGACTGTCTATGTCAACAATGGTGTTGTGACCGCGGGCGCAGGAATCCTTTAACTCCTCGATATTTTTTAGAAATTTTGAGATTGTTGAATCTTTTACACCTTTTACGGAAGACTAGATTATTAGATAATCATATTGCGCTGGAACTGCATGGAATTCGTTTTCGTCATTATTGTATAATATATGTAGAATGTTGCACAATATTTACTTATGTAGCTAGTCACCAGACCTCTAAAAGGCAGATAATTTCTTCTAATAAAAATCCTGTAAATCATAAAAATCATAGATAAAACCAGATTAAACATTTTCAGTTACCATTAACTTAAAATAGAATCTGCGGCAAAATGCCACTTAAAATAAACCCAACCCTAAATGAAGGATACATCTGTCAGGGTACTCAAAAATTTTCTCGCCTCATTTGGAGCTAGTTGTACCACAATGCTGCTGGAGTGGATTAATAACGGTGATTCTCCATTATTCATCGATCATTTTTGTCATAACCCAGTTAACAAAATTTTGCTTATCTTTAATGTTCGTTTATTCACTATTTACCATTTGTAAATACTGTCTAGTTTTGTGTATATTACTGTAAAAATAAACTTGAACTTCATCTTCAAATAAATAATTGACAAATTAATACCTACAAGCTATTAAAGTACTAACACATTGTTTTCACTAAAAATATTAGTAAAACAAGAATAAAATTCTTGTAACTTTCAGTAAAATGTACATAGTTTTACATTTTTAAATGCTATTCACAAAAATGTTGGTACTACAGTAGATATATTAGATGAAGCAATTTCAAAATATCCATCTTTTTTCCATTTCATATCATCTTTTGTCTGACTGGTTATCTCTTAAAGCAGTAATTCCCACCCCAACCATAATTGCTCCAACAACCATAGACTGAGCTATCACTCGCAACCTCATAAGGTAACGGCTTGTACTCATGGGTCCTCGGTTCTTGTATGCATAGGCACCATAGGCAAGGGCACCTACAGTTCCAAGAATTCCTAACAAAACAAATGAAATTAAGATGATTAGTGTCAGAACACTGCACAACTGAGAAGTACTGGTGTACAAACACTGGTCAGGAATCATTAGATTTACAAATGGTAGTCTTGACCTAGATTCAGTCAAAACAATGTGACAGTTTGTGAAATGCCATTCTAATATGTTTGAAAAATGTATGTGTATCATTTGGAAAAAAAAATACAAGGTGTTCCTGAAAAAATGCCTACATAACATTGACAGAAACAGAGCATGGGAGTACATTTTCTTATCATGGAGGGATTAAAAATAATTAATTACCTGTATTCATTTCTGTTAAGTTTCAAACCATAAAATCTGAATGCTAGGCTGTGGTACAGGTATATTAATTTATAACTTGGACTGCAATTTAATCCACAGTACCTCCAAATTTAGTGGAAGGGCATTTTTTGGGACACCCTGTATATGTCATTTGAAGAATATATGTACAGACCATATATCATGTTGCCATATGTCATTTTATGTCATTTTTTAGCAATGGCTAACAAAGCAAGGCCTAACAATAATTAATGAATTAGCCTAACCCTCCTTTTAACCCCAAGTTCAAAATTCTGTTTTTTGTTCACTGCCTATTCATATGAGGATAACACACACATTGCCAAAGAAATAGTCTTACTAATCTTGTGATGTTTAATGTTATATCATCTATTCACTTGCAAAGTTTCATGAAAATATATTGAATAGTCATAAATATTTACTAACAGGTTAAAATGTTTTGCAAACAAAATGACATCACAAGAGGACCAAATTACAAGGTTAAACCAATCCAAATATCTTGAGAGGAAAGTGAGATATGAAAGCAGTGTAACTTGCAGTTCTTCATTATTTTAAAAGTACTTTCACATAAAACAAAATAATTTTCGCATCATATGCACTTTAAGAACTAGTCACAAAATTGAAATACCAAAGGTTAACCCTTACTTAGGGATCCCCAAAAAACAAACTATTTATCAAATAAATTAAAACATGACAATTTTATAGCAAAGAATTAAAGATTACAAGTGATTCAGCTCCTGCAATGAAATTGGGGAGTTTATACCACTCCAGTGATGTTGACAAACAATGAAGGTTTGTGACTATTTACAAATTAAGCAAAATGAGGACATGTTTTACATTTCTGATCAGCACCTGATTAACAACAGATGATGGCTAACACAGGATGATTTTATTCATGAAAGAAAGTCACATATGCCAGAATAGGCTAATCCTCTCTTTCTTACCGTTCTTCTTGGCAATCCTCAAACATTTCAGATCATTATATATTATGGACTTTAAAGAAATCACAAGAAGCCATGATTTAGCAGGTTTATCAACCCAAGCTTATTTTGCGACTTTTTGTCATAAAAATTCCAAGTATGAAATAGTAAACTTGTGTGTACAGTAACTAACCAATTACATTTTGAAATAATTCCAATTTTAATTATATTTTGATTATTTTAATTATTATTGATATTATTACAATTTTAATTATATTTATATTAAAATTTTAAAAATTTTTCTTGAAAAAAATAATCGTCCACTTCAAGGAATCAATACACATTCATTTTACAGTAAAACTTAGAACACTGGAAACTCGAAAACTTGAACGAAGAGAGTATTGAAGACTCAAAATTCGGAAAGTTACACATATATCATATACAACTAGTACCAAAATCGAAGGTTTCCAAAAAATTTTGTCGGAAACTGATTGCAGTCATCAGGTATATAGTCAGTTTGATATGCTAGGCATATATATATAGGGCTTTAAATTATTCAGGCACAACGGATCATGTTCAGAATAGTCTCCCCATCTTATTTCGTAGTTTAAAATCCTCGATAATTTGGATAAAATAAGTGAATTTCTCACACAATCCTCAAAGCGAATAGATCTCGTACGAGGACTTTCTAATAGGGGATCTGTCGACATTTTAGGGGTTGAACTTCCATGTGATATCACGAGAAGCCACTATACAAACAGATGTTATGTCCGTGTACTTACTTCTGCAAGTTCGTTTCTTTAACCTGTTGCATCAAAGTCAAGTATAAACTTAAAAGATCTAACATCTTGTCTCAGTCCTAATGTCCACAGTGTCAACCATGAAGTAGAAACTGGACTCTACATCACTGCGTTACAGTTTAAATTTAATTACTTTCTTACCGAGCGGCACAAATGGTTGTTCTCTGCTTTTCCTCAGAAGTTTATCTTTCTGGGATTCGTTTTCAATGGTAGATGTTAGTTCGGCGACTTCTGGTACGTTCGATGCTTTACGGGTAGCCATGGCTTCGTTACTTCCAATTCGAGACGTTTTTGAGTAACCTTTGAATACTCATCCAACTCTGATTTCTATTAAATTCAGATTTTGGACCTTCTGGGTTACGCAACCGGAAATCCAAAAACAGACAATGGCGTCACCGACCTTGTTTGACGTCATGCTGACACACCTACCTCCGCAATTCTTTCATCACATTTAAGAGTTCGTCTTCAGCGTTTTCGTGAAACGAGCTCCATTCATGTTCCCTCACGATTATTTTGAAGATTGTTGTCTGCGAAGCAGAACACATTTTGCACATTTAAAAACTCTGGCGTTTTTCAGGAAGTTGAAAGACAACACTGTTTGTAGGCTACTGCTACTGTCCGGGAAATTACGTATTTAACTTCTCCAGTTCTCCACCTGAACTTTGATTTTCCCATCAGTGTTTGCATGACGTAATTCAATATGGATTGTATCTCCACCATTACTTTAAACAGCAAATGTCCAATGTAATTTTTTAAAATCTTTCTGATATTTTAAATCCATGGGGGGATTAATTCTAACAGACATAATAAAGTTAGACTATCTTATGAAATGTATATTCAAGGAATATTTGGCATTAACACTCAGTAACATGAATGATATTGATGTAGGGTGAAGGAAATTTTCGAGTGTCAGAATGATATATTTTTGAGACCCAACCGGGAACCAGTTGCAAATATCATTCTGACACTCAAAAATTTCCTACACCCTGCATCAATATCATATCGTATGAAACCCCAGATTCTCCAAGTAAGACATTTAAATGTGACCAGTTGCAATTAATTACTGTTGGAATCATTTAAGCTTTTGAGATGCCTTTTCACTTGAATATTCATTATTTTGGATATTGGATATATTTTGGATATTCATTATATTCATTATTGTGGATATTGTTTTTGTCTGAGTCATGACAGAAGACACGTATTTCTGCACTTAGAATTAACTGGTCTTCTAACTCTCAAGTCTTCAGGAAGTCTTAGATTGGACTAAGCCAAGTGCACATTTTCTGGCAGCTGCTAATTTAACCCAATGTAATTGAAGCAAACAGCCTTAACATTCAACCCTAATTGATGAAACTCAAAACCATAGAAGTAATATACAGAAAGGTTACTCTGGGGTACAAAGTGTCCCCGTTTTTCAGTACGCATGCGTTAGGTAGCTCCGCCTTCCCGCCAGTAAACCTGAACCAGGTCAACAAGAAATACAATGGTAAAATACGGAGTTAGATCATTAAAATGGCTATATCTTAAAAAAAATAGGTGCTCGATTTTTACGTTACAACCAGTACAGATAGAGGAAAGGTAAGCAATAATACTTTTTTGTGATTAGAAGGTATTATTGAAGTCAAATCCTCGCTGTCTAGTGTTAGTGAAGAAAAACCACCCACTTCAAAAAACAAAAATAAGACAGGAAATTCTTTAAAAACAGTTTAAACCTCAAGAACAAAGGTGGAATTACGTGGAATTGTTGTTCTTCATCGAATATGGCGCGTAATGTTGAAGAACGAAATTATTCAATTTGGGATAATTTCACATTATATTCGGGCGCCGATTATTGGATTAACAATTGAAGGACGTGAAAGTTTATGTCCATTCCGTAGTTGTGCCACCAAAACATCTCTTAAGTTTATAGACATGTATTAATAACTTATTAACTAATAAGTAAAATAAATTAATAACTAACAGATACAGATCGTACGCATCTAAATGGCCATGTTTTCAAACTATTTTTCAAGTTGGAGTGATTTTAACTTAGTAAATTGAAGAAAAAGTTTATGCAAATCGGGGCAAAATCTCTTACCGATTTACAGATGTTGATTAAACATTCATTTCTTTTGAATTCTCGTTATGAATTATTAATGAGTTTGATAATTTTTATTATAAATGAATGATGCATGTACTCTTGAACTTGAAAGAAACCTACTGAACATTATTTAGGTCCAATGGGGTTGTTAAGCTCCTTTATAGTGTCTTCTTTACAACATTTTAAAAGGACATCTTAGATCAAACAAGACTTTTGTATATTAACTGAATTCAGTGGATCATTTTGTTCATTGAATAATGTTAAACCAAATTAATACGAGAAGCCACTTTTATTTATTCTTGTAACTTGTTTGATGCGTACTGAGTGATTATTCTGTAATTCTGATTTAAATTTCAGAGCTTATGCTAATTTTTTCAAATGCACAAACAAATTGACTGGCCAGCCATAACTTTGAACTGACATTTGTAAGTATTGAACTGACATAAAAATTTCATAAAAAAGGTAGAGAATAAAACCAGTCAGAGTCAGTCACTATCAAGCTAGGATTCCCAACTGTCTAATGTGAGTTCTGCTTCAGTATAAGAACTGGTTGAAGATTGCGAATGAGGTAAGTTCTTAGGTGCACTAACACAACTGTAGTGAGACGAACTGCCAAGGTCACTCGCATTAACCCCGCGACTTTTATCCCTCCACCATAGATGAACTATTGAATCTGCATTTCATTTACACAGCGGTGGTGTTTCAACACTGATTCTTACTAGCTGACCAAGTCGATCTTCTCCCAGGGAAGAACGCCTCTCAGACTTTATCAGCTTCGGTTGTGAAAATACTCTCAGTAGGTGCCCATTCGATACTGCAAGGCAAAACAAAAACTCTACAACAGCGAGGATATTTTCCCATCTGCTGCTGTCACTTGAATTGAATAGCTTCCTCCAAGTAATCTTGTAGTCTTGTACAAGATTTAGGAATCGCCTAGCGTAGTCGAGAATATCCTCCCACTCCTCGCACAATCTAGCACGGATCGCAGTTGCATTTTCCAGGGGTACTTGAAACCTCTCTGAAATATACTCGATAGCCTCGTGCCCAAAAGAGGGATCAATGCTCTTTTCCCATCAGTGTGTAGCCAAGATTGTTACTACATGAGCCAGCAATTCGGTGCTTTGTATTTTAACGCGATTGCGTAAGCATGATTGAGTAAGATATAGAAGCTCGGATTTTTTATGAGCATTTTTGTAGTACGTCAAAGCACGGACATAGCCTTTCAAGTGCACTCCTTGGTACGTATGTGTTGTGGGACCATCTTGGCGGATTCGACTCACGACTTTCTTTACTGTTGGAAGCTCATCTAAATCTGTATCTTTGTGTTAATCGCTTTGTTTAGCTGTTTTAGCTAAAGCCTCTATTGCTCTCACAACACATACATCATCTTCCTGTAACACTTTGCATAAAACCGAAGAAGCCTTCAGTATGTCACAAAAGTAGGCAAAGCCGAGCAGCATTTTAGCATCTTGCCATTTCAGAATGTACCCCTTAAGCCTCTGTTGATCAGTGGTTTTGGTTTTAGAATCTTCGATCAACATAGTCAAATGACTAACATAAGCACCAAATCGATCAATCAATCTATCAAGGTCTGCTACCTTGTGAGAAATAAAACGGGTTCCACATGCATGCACTGGCCTATGGCCACCTTTCGCAGAGAATTCTTCAGTAGTGAGACAGGCTTGGGGCTCTTCAATAACCGTCTCTAGCTCACGACACTTCCTAGGCGACTTCTCGTACAGGCAGTACAGGCGTAAGAGCATCTCGTCAATGTCCTTAAAGGGAGTGTCTTTGCATCCTTCAAGGCTAGTTCAAGCCAGTGAGCCAAACACCAAAACATCTCGATCCAAAGAGCTATTCCTTCCAGGTACATTTTTAGCCCATAATCAGCAATGTTGACGGCAATACCATCACATCCAAATCCGGTCAGCTTTTTACTCCAGCTAGCGCCAAGCCCAACATACCCCAAAGCCTTGTTGCAACAGTCAAATAGGCCTTCAACATCTCCTGTCGTAGGCCTTTGTATTCGGAAGAAGTTATTCACGACACGAATTCTGCAATCAGGCAAGTTGTGGTCTACATGAACAACTAAGAATAGCTCATTTTCAATATTGCCTGAGTCGGTAGAGCCATCGCCTTGCATACTGAAGAACTTTGCCTTGGATAGAGCATTTACTAAACGTTGCTTCTGATCTTGAGCAATGTACTCGATGAAAACAGCGCAAGCTTGATTGTTCTCGTAACCTTCGCCAAGATCCACACCATGCCTTTCTTCAAAATCAGTATCACCTTAATTTTGGTAATTGGTAGATTGTTCGTAGCAATAATAAAGGCCACATCAAACTTCTTTTTCAGTCTCCCCTTTGTTGGCTCATTCAGAGTAGACAACATTCGTGCAATAGGTGAATATTCACAAACATCCATGCCCTGCCTTCTCTTCAAAAGAAGCATTGCCCTAGCGTGCATGTCTGTAGCTGTATGGTCCTTTAGACTAGAAACTCTCAAGTAGTCGAGCCATTTATGAATGCTGGAGTAAAGTTTCTCATTCCTTTCAGTCGGTCTTTGATAGTGGTGCAAACTAAACAAGATATGCTGGCCACGTGGTCGCGATCAGACTTCGAGCGATCGTAGATGAGCCATATACAGGTGCTCAAAGTTTTGTCATTCTCTCGCTTCCACTTTTTCACAGTGCTTACAGTCAAATTTCCACGCTTGGCATCAAGGCCATTGCTTTCCCCACTGGAGCGCTTTCTAGACTGAGACATAGCCAGCTAAACTAAAGTGGCTACAACACAAAAATTTGAGGTGACCAACTGACAGGTCAAATGATCACATGACCGGACATGAGGTCACTTCCAACGGAAATTGACCGATGACCGACCGTTAACATAAGCTCTCAGTTTGTACAACTAATTTAATATCGTGTGAACTAAGCGTCAGCCTACTATTACAGAAAATATTTGGGAATATTGACTGTAGCTACCGTTCAGTTGAACTTTTACGAAGTACTCAACTTTGCTACGGGCTCAGCTTGGAATTCCCGCCATGTTTTGTAAGTGCGTTGTTGTTCTCGTTCGAAGTCTTTGTAAGGAGCATCTGTGCTAGTTTCGCGAACAGTTAGGTGAGTTTAAGTTAGATTCCTTTACGTTTTGCTTTAATCTTTGATTTGCAAGTAGTTATTAATTTCTTTTTATTTTGACTTTTAGAAAACCGCACAAAAGGATAAATTCTAGTGTGATGTTACGAGTGGTTTGATGTTGCTCGACTAGAACCATGTAGATAGAATTCTATAGTTGACTGTTTGTGATTGAACTCTACAGCTCTGTTGGGTTGACTTAGCAGACAACGATTGCTTGTGTTATTAGTTTTCATCTGATTTTTTATGATTTTCCCTTAAATTCTCATGACCCTTCTCAATACCCTGGGTTGGGAGATACAAGCCTGGGAGAACATTGTAGGAAACCAGCTTTATGGTTCAGATATTTAGAATTTTTTTTTCAATATTTTTACTGGACACATACGGCAAGTTCAGGGGTATCCTTGCCAGCTGTTTATCACATTTACTGCTTAACACATTTACAGGGGCAAAGAGAATTCTTCTAATTCATGGACATTGTCCAAAAACTAATTACCTGCACCATAGATCTGTAATGATCGTTCCCATAACAACATGCAATTTTTTGAATACTATTGTATACTGTTCAGTAGTGCATGACTATTCTGATTTGATGTTTTCTTATACATATTGTACAAGTGACAAAGACAAAAAACCAAAATTTATTTTGAATTGTTTTATTAATTCATCCTCTCAGTTTTACAATAAAACTTGGACAATCTCCCAATGTGCAAAGAAGTCTAATGGGCCAGTTTTGGTACTTTGACATCACAGATTTTACTCAGGTCTTCAGACCTACGGATCACAAAGAGAAAAACATTAGTCAGATTAAGTGAGGGACAATGTAGTTGTATGAAAAGAGTGAAACACTTCTGTCTGCATGTTTATACAGTGATATACAACCTATACAGTTGATGAATTTTCAATAAATTTTTAAGTTATTTCAATGATAAATTTGCTAATTAACAATTCTCTTGTTCCATCCAAAATTTATGACTACGTGTTATGTCTTAATTAAAATGTCATTATGCTTTCTAATATTTGAATAGTCGTCCTTCAAATTATGGAGTCTAAGTACCCGAAATTCACCGATTTAATCACTTCCTTCTTCAAAATTACGCGTCAAGTTGGGGAAAGAACAACAGTTACGGGTAATTTTATCTTTATACTTGACATTTCAACCGTTTTCAAAGAGTCTCCGCTCTTATTTTTGTTTTTCGAATTGGACGGGTTTTCTTCAATCGCTCCCGACTGTGTGGATTAATACAAATAAATACAAAAATAAATGCAAAAATTTTCAATTTCCAATCTTTTCATGCCTCCTAATAATCAAAAATATTATCGCTTACCTGGACAAATTTTCGTGCATAAATGTTTCTTTTTCTCAAACTTTTGGCAATCTTGTTGTTTTTTTCCTCTTTAAAGTTCAGCAAGATTTTTATTTTCATTTACCATCCCAGCTTTCACTGAAAAGGGTTTGGTCGATTTTTTTAATTCCTTTATTGCTTTCATTTTTTAATTTAATTTTAGCTCGAGTTTTTCCCAACATTTTTCTTGCATTGTGCAAGAACTTTTTTGGCAATTGTCCGACACCTTCAATTCTAAAATAGAATGGCTCGTCCTTAACTAGTATAATTGTACTTGAAAATTGTGTTCGTTAAAATGTCAAAATGACGAGAAAGGATTTTAATTTTTTTATCTTGATAATTAATTTGAACTGACTCTGCAGTTTGTGTTTTTTTTAAGTAAAAGCACAACATAAACCCTTTTCCGGCGGAATGTCTCCCCGAGACGGATAAAATCGTCGCGCATTATATAGCTAGAGTTATATGAGGGCGAGCTGGCCCGCTTAACAGGAATTGGAATTCGATGTCTGGCTAAGGTTAAGTTTACATACATTTTGTTGAACGGAGCTGGCCCTGCTAAAATAAGCGCTAGAATTTGCCGGCAAACAAATCATCCTTTTAAACATCGGCTGTTTTCTTACCAAAACAGTTTGTTTCTGTCCAACCAGTTAACATAAATACTAACACACTAGCGACATAACAAAATAACGACATGAACTTAACGACATAAAGAAAATATCTGTTTTTTCCTTATGTTGTGATTTCCATGTCATTATGTCTCTGTTATGTCGCTATGTCGCCTTCTTTGCACTGTCGGCAGCTGAACATAACCTAAGTGTCTTGCTTTTGCGTGACCCGATCGTTATGTCGTTATGTTGTTTAGTGTGAACCAGGCTTAATTTTCACTACCCTAGTAACTCGACACCGTCTGTAGCTTTTGGTCCTGTTTGCACGGGATCGGTTCCACATAGTTCTAATCCAAAACTAACATGGATAGGCTTTTTGTTCACACGTTTAGGGAGAAGTCCTTGGACCTTGGAGACTTCCGGATTTAACTTGGATCCGATCTTTCGACCGTAGCAGTTTAGGAACGCTGGAAGAAGCGGTGCCGGGTGGATCAAATCCACTTTCTTTTTCACCCGCGTAAACATGCGGATCTATTCAAGACTGTATGGATAGTGAATTGTAACTATTGTTGGATCCGTTCAAGTGTTAATAAATTTGACTTGCTTCTCAGAATTGTGGAAAAGAATCGTAGCAGGGAGTCAACCAAAACGGTGACAGGTTTTCGAGCCCAGTCTCGTGTGAACACTCCTCGAATATTGGATCGGATCTAAAATGGTACCAACTCCGAGTAAACAAGACCTTCATTTGTGTCTGGATCTTCTTCCGTTTGCTCACAGGAAATTGCATTTTGGCAAATTATTTTGGTCTTGTATAGCCAACTGTACCTGTTACTTACTCCTGCTAAAATGTTGTAGTTATTGCCTACATTCTGCACCAGTGCGGGATGTGGAAAAAATTAGGATTATTACGATTTGAATTTTAGGCCTTTTTGATAGATTTTTAGTAGTAGTACCACTTGATTACTGATAAATTATTTTACTTCTGTTAATAAGTACGGACTTATTTTGATGCGATATTCAGGAGTGATCACCATTGCACAGTTTTTCACAGTTTAGTTTGTTAAGTAACATGGTACCAGAGCTGCGTTTTGAGCACAACAAGAAAACGTAGTGGCTGATCCTTCTCAGCCAGTAAATATTCTCATCGAACTTTTAAGTGTTTTTTAACGATAGAATTTAATCTGAGTCGAGACCCCAATATTGGAAATTTATTACCAGTCAGATCAAAATCAATCATGCCTTTTTGTAACTCCAATGTGCCTACTTTATGTTTATACACAACCCTGTCAATATGGCATCTTTTAGTATTTTTAAGCTTATATATAGACGACCCGGAAACCTTTGATATCCTTGTTGAGTAGTATAGAAATTGGCCGGTTTACGTTGTCAAGTCCAAAGAAAGATATTAGCTACAAAACGTTGAAGCAATTTGACTTAGAAAGCAATAAAGTTTTAAAATCAGCAAATTTTACAACACATTTAATGCAATTAAGCTATACTCTGTAACTGTAGCAACTCTTAAAATGCCTAGTCTAATTACTTTATCACATTGGTCGGCAATGTACGGCCCGCGAGTCCGTTTCACGTAGCGCGCGTACCGGTTTCCCTACATAATTATACTTGGCCCGCCAACATGATTACCAAAGATTATAGCCAGCGCTAGTGCTTTAGTTCCCTAGCGCTGTTCATCGGCAAACATTTTTCATTCATCTAATTGCAAAGATGATATTCTCAATTCTCACGACAGGCACAATAAGTGCGATCTTTGATTCCCCACCTTCCGCATGAGACTAATTACGCAAATTACGGCCCTCCGTCCTTGGATAATCTCGATATTGGCCTACTGGCCAAAATGTTTGCCGACTCCTGCTTTATCATATATAGTGACACGGTCCCTGTACTATGACAAGGGCTGTCGCTAAAGCAGTTCTTGCCATAGTGCAGGCACTGCGAGCGATTTTGGAAGCGGTGGGGCTGGGGAACGAGCCAGGCTAGAAGAAAAGGGAGGTTCGGCAGTCTTCCCTCAAATTTTTTGGAGCCACGCCCTTTAGGCTCCCCGAAATGCATTTTTGATGTAAGACGTGTGACAACACATTAATTTTGTATTACATATTTTGTCAAAAAGTAGTGGGACTACAGCTCCACCAGCCCCAGTCCAGTGGCTCCGCGGTACCTGTAGTGACCAATTCAAGCAACGTTCAAAATGTTTCATGCAATGGAGACGTATATTCCGTAATTTTCAGATTTGAGCCTAAGGATCAAATTATAAGGATCCTAAGGACCTGTTCTAAACGTCCACAATTCAGGTTTCAGCTAAGTGAGCATGCCACAACATAATGACTTTAACAAGCTTAATCATGCAACATATTATGGTTAATTTAAGCGTATGTTACGTTAAAATCTATTGTCAGAAAAAAGCAATGTTACAGAAATAACCTAAATTTAAGTCCAAGGTATCGCCTCCACCGACAGTACGGCCACCCAAAAAAATGTTACTTGGGCAACGCCCCTTCGCTCCCCTTGCTACGCCGCTGTTTGTACTGATGAAAAATGTAGATCCTTTTCACTCATATGAAAACAGTCCGTTAGGAGGACAAGACAAGAGAATCGCTATAGTTATTTGATTGACTGAACGTCGTAACCTTGAAGTTGTCTTTCAGATGCATGGTTCAATTTATATATGAGTTTCAGAAGCCTAAATTTTGGTCTAAAACGTTTTGGTGCTGTGAATAAGGAAGTTATCCAAAGAATATTTATCCACTCCCTCACTATTCGTGCTCGGGGCAATAAATTTTTATTTCAGTGGAAAGCTATCCGCTGGATAGCAAATTCAAATTTTGGACTGGCTGGACTTATTCACCAAATAAGGTATACAGGTTTTGTACAGCCGCGTCCAGACAACAGGTGGCATTATCTACTGTTTTGTAATGTCCAGTATCATTTGGTACTTCTGACACGAGAAAACCTCAAGATAGCAATGGTGGATGTTTTTTTTTTTTGTTGTTTGTTTTCATACTAACGTATCTACTCGATTTTATGCCACGATAGGTTGTCTCAATGAACGAATGAATCTTTAAACATGGAATTCTAGCAACTGCAAGGTAGATTTATATTACAACTCTTTTCATGGTTTAACTATCTTTTTAGACTAGACCTATCACTGTTCAATGTAACATCAACTAATTCATACTGCAGATTTAATGTCACGTTCAACGTTGAATCAACCGAATTATATAATTATTAATCAAATCCTTTGAGCATATATTTAGCTTTAAATTTCCTAGAGGTGTTTAGTCCTTCATTTACATCTTTAATGGATGATATGTATCTTTGCCAATCGCGTTTCTATGGCCATTAATTAAAAGTGTGACGATTGATTGCCTACGTGACGTGTCAGTTTGTATAGTTCAAAGGCCCAGCATTCAGCATGGAGTAAAGATGTTCTAATACATCGATACAGTTAAAAGCGCTGTTCGTCGGTAGGTTCACAATTATTTTGTGTTTTTTTACAGAATAGCATTTAGTTTTAACTTGAAAATCTGAAATTATATTGTATCATCGATGGGAAAAATTCTGCCGTTGGGGATGAATAGCGCTTGAACAGTATAGCTGAACACGTTCCATAACACATGGTTAGTTTCGTTGTTGGACATAATACACGTAGTTTTTGGGAGTGCAACCATTGTCCTTGTACAGGTCGCCTCAGGGTGTTAAACGATTCGTAAAATCCTTTAGGTTTTGGCTTAACAGCTGATATTAAGTGTGTGCCATCTCTCTTCAATTAATTCAAACCTGATTGCCAACTGTTTGTTTTCTACACAGACTCTATTCTCTAAAATTCTGTTGTTTATTTTAATGAGCGTAATTAGTTTAACTTTTCTGTATATCCAGCGAAGTTTCCATTGTTTTGAATTTGAGACGGTTTCAGAACGTTTTACTGTAAAATAGATATGCGAATCTATTGCCCGATATCAGTCCGTGAAATTAGTGAACGGCGATGACAACTGTATGATGATCCGACGCCTCTTTCTAGTGCGTAGGATACTAAAGTCTAAGATCGATAAGTAGCCCTTGACTGTTTTTGTCGGGTTTTAGTTTATTTTCCGGACATTTTCTAAAGTTGTACACGATAACAATGCCAATGTTTATCTATTATTTGTAAGTTTGTCGTTGATTAGAGACCATGAATCATTCAACTGCCGTTGCCGTATGGAGGAAGCCAAACTGCTATTAAAGCATTAAATTAGTTTGTGAAGCTTCTAGTTGTATATCTGTCAGACATCGGACTTTTACCTTTACAATTGTAAATTATTTAATTTTCCAACTGGCCCGTAAAAATATTATACAAAATTAAGTTCTGGTGTAAGTAACGTAACCTTATAGCACTATGTTGTCTTGCTTTTATGCCTATAAATATTACAGAATAATTGCATGGTATTATAAACAGTATGTGATCCCTCAGTTAGAATGGAAAGAACCCATGTTGTCCTATACAGGACCCTGTGACCGATCATTAATAACGAGCCGCCCGTTAACCTGCCCTTTGCAATCGACCACTTGCACTTATTTCCCTGTTGAAGGAAAAATGCTCATAAATAAAAGAATTTCCATAAAAAATTCGATCTGTTGAACGTCGGAACGTTGTCCAGATGGGTGGATTTGCATAGAGTGCAAGTGGTCTATGGACTCTCCGCCTCAGTTCCTATGAAGCGAAACGATAAGCTAAATTCACCCGTGTATTGGTTTGCAGCAGTAGTGTCTTGTGTGATTATAATTTAGTAATTTGTCGGTAACAGTCTTCAACCTTTGAACTTCAAGTATGTAAATTCTAACAGTGCGTGATAAAGAAATTTAAGGTAAACCCAAGAAAGTTCTTGTTGCCAACTTTGGTGTTCTCCTTAGACGCGATTTCGTTTCTGTTTACATTAAGGAACAATGATTACGAGTCACGGATGATGAAATTTTTACAAGTTGTCGCGCCTTTTAAATAGAATAGAAAATACTATGCTGGACGTCATTACTTATTAACATGTAATACAAAGTCTGGAAGGCGATGCAATAAAATTCGCAGTTATGAGCGATAGCATAGGGATGATAACGGGAAATGAGATTTTGGGAGGTAACCAAACTCATTTTTTCGTCCAGTAAGAAATAAACTTTTGTCGGAATTGAAATTAAAGTACCAACAGAAATTCAAGATGATGAAGTGACTAGTTCAAAGGTCTGAGTAACACATAATTCCCTATTGATATTTTTAAGCCAATAAAATTAGTATTTTCCCTTACGCTGGCCATTTCAGGTTGTCGTCAATACAAAATTTACGTAGAAGAGCTGGGCCCCGGCCTATACAAGTAACAGTTCAGAGAGGTTGAAATTCGCGTTAAGATGGGGCAAACAGCTGATGTCAGACTCCTGTTGGTCTTCTTTTGCGTGGATACCTGAACTGTTTTTTTGCTTAAGACTCAACTTAGCCTTACCCAAGCTTTCAATCTAAAGGAAATATTTTGAAATTGTGCTTTTCAAATCTTTTAAAGACTATTCAAACTAAATAAGTTCAAACTCTGTCCTGAATCATGTAGACACATCAACAATTATTTAAAGTTGATTTTACTTACTATCATTATACCTATTGCAAGATGTAGTATTTATGAGTGGTTTCAAACAAACAAAAATATCTCCCTTTTGTCTTCTGTAACATGTGAGCAATAATTCTGTCATTATACAAGCTATGAGGGAATCAGAGTATTAAATAAATTATTTAGAAAAATAGAAATCAATTTCTGAGGTTGATAGCAAATGTGAAACTGTTCACTTCCACGTTGGGAAAGCAAACGACGAACAACAAAAATGTGGGGAAAAATCGTAGTCACGAGTAATTTCACTTATGACGTAAACACGATAATTAACCTCTCTATTATGTGTCTGAAAGACAGAGATTGGGCCCTGGAGTGACAGGATATTTTTCCGCAGGCATGCCGGAAAATGTTGATGGACCACAGAAAATCTCGGAATAATACGCTTGGGCCGCTAAGTAAAAAAAATACACGTCCATTTTTAGTGTTTAGTTTACTAAATAATGATGCAATAATATTTTATTTGATAAGAAATAATATTTTTGTCTATTTTTTTTATAGAATACAAAAAGGTAAACGTGTACTTTTTTGAACCTAATTTAATATCCGTATGAACCGCAACGGACATAAGATAACATAATTAAATTGAAACAGCAGTTAGCTATCATGCACATCATTGGGAGGTGCAAGGAATCTTAAATCCAACGTCACTTGCGTGGGAGATAGCCGAACCCAATCCTTGTGGTAATCAATCAGAAAGCGTTCTTTAAAATTTATTAATTTGGTTGAACAATAGATAATCGTTATCTTTTGGTGCCGCCGTTTCATGCACTCCTTCGATAAGATTAAGCAGATTTTTGGAGACTATTTTTACCGCCACAAATATTGATCACAACGCATATTGTACGTCTGTAACATAAAATTTCTGCCATATATTAAGCAAAATTTTCGGTATCGAGCCAACTAGTACTATTTAGGCTTTAGTCAAGGCTCCAACCTCGGTCAAGCTTAACAAACGTGACAAGTTGTTTCTTCGTCCTCGCCTACGGAATATTCAATATACTGTTTTTTATTAAATCTAGCACATGAGTCAGTTTGTAGATAATTGAAAGCCCACATGGCTATCTTGTTTGTTTCGGATATAAAAACAATTGGCTTAAGCCTTGAACAATGGTATGTTTTTGAGAAATTCTCCTTACTTAAACCAAAGAATACGGTTTATTTTTACCATGGCTTTTATTGTGTTTTCTTTTTGCGTAGGTTTTTTTCGTTAAACTTGGCAAAATTAAATTTAATAGGTGTACGTTTCACCTCTGTTGTAACGCTGAAACAAATTTGAAAATTAAGGTACCAAAAACCTAACACATATTACTTGTTTCAGCTACTTTCAGCTACTTTCTGTTCGCATTGGTGATTATATATTTTACTCTGACTAATAGCAGACGATTCCTTATAGCAACAAAAGAAGCCCCGTGACAAGAGAGTGTGAATAGGCAGAGGCAAATGTCAAATAGTTGCAATTGGTTTCAGGTTTACATCTCTCGCAAACTCTCTACCCCAGTTTCCTCTAGAAAAATAAATAAGAATCTTTGTATAGTTTTTGATCGGAAAAGTGTTTTTTCGCACGCTCAGCTTGACCTGGAAGAGGGTGCGACAGGTGCGTTTGTACTCCACCCCCATGTCCTAAAAGGAACTCCAACTGGGGACCGACTGTTCGAAGTAAATTATGTAAAAAGTAACTGTGATGGTTGTGTTTTAATTTAATAAAAAAATAAAGCAATTTGAAAACTAAAATCAACAACGTTGCACGTTTCCAGCTTTCTTGGGAAATCAAGGCTGGGGCCCCTTCCACAAGTGCAAGTTGACGTTCGTAAACTTAGATTTTTTAAATATGTTTAGGCCTTCCGTTCTCGCGTAAACAGCGGTCACCTCAAACTCATACTTTTGAGAACGCTATCCAAATTGGATATTTCTCAAAAATCCTTTACGTGTTTACGAGTGGACAGAATATGTAAACGCGGAAACACGTGCGTTTATGTGTAAACGCCAGGGGCTTTGGAAAGTTTTAAAGGTTATGGGTGTTCTATTTCAACCCTGTTAAGGCCAGTGTCGGAATACCCTATAGGCTGAGTAGCTTGCAATTGCCTATCGAATTCCTATCCGCCATATTTGCAGTTTGACAAGTGTACTTGGTAGCCAAGCCTGCCTTTTCATACGAAACAAATAAATTAGATTACTAGAATACTAGTAAAGTAGGTCTTAGGAGAGCCTGCCTCCAGGCTAGGTACAGGGTCACTGACCTATATGTCAGTCAGGGGTGTTCAGGGTTCAGGGACCAGGGTCTGTACAGAAATTTGAAAGCTTGGGAAATTGGCTATTGCGTGGAAATGCACATGCAAAAAACTGGCATTAAATATATCATAAATTTTCAGGCAAGTAGCAAAATGTTGTGGGTGTCCTTCCTATAGGGGTCACCCACACTCCAAAAGTTGCTGGTGTCCGAACACCCGGACACCCACGGCTTCCAAAGCCTCTGGTAAACGCATATTTTCGACAACGCTGACACGTTACTTATTACTGTTCAATTATTTCTTAGAAATAAATAGTAGTGCTCAAAATTTAGCTTATAGAGTACTTTTACCTTACGAATACTTTTACACACAGATACTGTGCATATACTTTTAATACTTATTCATTCTTTTATTTGTGTTTAACCGTTGTTCATCCTGTTAATACCAGCTTTGTATAATTAGAAAGTTATTGCAAGATATTATTAATACTATTATTATTATTACTT
Source organism: Nanipora kamurai (assembly GCA_036872915.1). Classification (NCBI taxonomy): domain Eukaryota; kingdom Metazoa; phylum Cnidaria; class Anthozoa; order Scleralcyonacea; family Helioporidae; genus Nanipora; species Nanipora kamurai. The sequence continues at coordinate 22,823 of JBAHVQ010211592.1, forward strand.
TATTAATGAGCGCATTATTAATGCGGTTATCTTAGAGTATAGAAATCGTTTCAGCGTTTTCGAGAAGAAAGGCTAAAACGATCTCAGTAAACGTTCGTCGTATTTACATGAACGGAAAACCTTCGATGCATTCACAAACGTGAACGGACACTTGAGGCCGTGGCCTCGATGCCTCCTTTAAGATCAGTCCATCGTTAGTGGGATACTCATTCGAACTCCTCCAAAAAACCTAGCTACGGCCTGCCTTCTTGCTTGCTGCGGAGCAACGAACCGTGATCCAAAGCTTAGCAACATGTTTTGTTCAATTTTACAAATATCTCTTTTCTTGAGATATTTAGATTTTGTAAAATAAGGTTCATAGCATCATAGAATGTGAAATTGTCCAGGAAAATTACTCTAGCTTGCTCATGTACAGTCAAAAACATGGGACGCTTTTCGTCCCGTCCCGGCAAAGCGGGATCCTGGTCGAGCAAAGCGGGACAATTTTTACCATGTAAACAATTGACGATGTTATGCTGACTTTGCAAAAATACTCCCTAGCTCTGTCAATAACAAAGATGGCTTCCATACTGAAGAGAACTAGCACTCAGGGTGAAAGTGATTCCGGCGAGTAATGCTAAAAATGCAAAAGAAATCGTTCATATACTCAGATGAAATAATAGATAATTTAATTACATATCTGTAGGAATCCAAGGTTAATTATGAGTGCACAAACAATGATTTCGAGGCAGATAAACGAAATGAAAAGTGAAACGTCCCGGTTGATCCCACATGATATCGTCCCGGACGAAAAACCTGGGATAAAAAACGTCACGTCTCGCCTCCCATATAAACAGTCCCTATGGCATTCTTACGATGCCATCGTTATTTTCGATTTCAGGTGATTTTAAGAAATTTTCAAATCAACAGCAGCAGTGATTAAACATGATATCTCTCGTGTTTTGGCATTTACACCTTGCCTATCTTAAGGTTACAAATACCTTATATTAGGGCCGTTTATACGAGCAGAAAATAGGCAGTTTTTAAGGCAAGCCATATTCAATAAACCACGAAAAACAACAAAGTCGTGTAACCGTGTTCGTGACCAAAATATAACAAACCACGTGTAAATGAACTCTATTTCTTACCTAATTCCTGTTTGAATCTTGACTCGAAAAAAAGTCTTTATAATCTGCCGCCAAATTTGTGTCTGAATAGTGGTTTTTGATCCGCTTATTGTCATGGTTCGTTGCTGCACGTAACACAAAGTTTAGCAAACGTTTTTGAACCGACTTTTCAATTCAATGTCCTCGGAGTTTAATGTGATAAGTCCCAAAATAGTTTCACTAGCTCCCTCACAACATCACTAGAGCATTAAACCTTATATAATTTCCTTTTGAGAATAATTTTGCCACTCCCTACATACTGCAGTTACTTTGTGCCTCAATTGTTCCCCCAAAACTATAAGCCCTAGCGCAGCTACAACAAATAAATCCAATAATAATATTGTGCATTCTAGTCTCGAGGTCGATACCAAAGCGAAATAAGGGCGGCTTATGTGAAAAAATTCCCAACGCAGCCATATGAGCAATCAGACATGGTTTTACGCTACTCTGGCTTAAAAAGTTTTGAACGTAACTTACAAAACTTCCGTTCATGACCCAACGTTTTGACAGTCCTGTCTAGTGTCTTCATCAGGGGTGATTGATCTGAACATGAGGTCCCTATTTGTATCCTTAGAGAACCATTGATGACGTTATGTATCAATGAGATCCAAGTACGCATCAGGTAATAAACCACCGTCATCGCGATTAAATGGAGTAGGAGTGCTATTGATATGCCACGCCTCCAGACAACGTTTTTGATGGTAACGTGGATTGGTGATAACAATTTTGGAATTTTCGCACACAGTCGTGTGGTTGGTTAGACACGTGTGCTCCGACAAAGCAGAATTTTCTTTTTTTAAGAAAACTGCCTTTTGGTACTCTTTTAAGCACGTTCCAAAGTGACGTTTAGTCTGGCCAATGTAATCTCGATCACAACCGTTACAAGGAATGGAATAAACCACGTCTTTTCTCGGATCTGTCGCAACACGACCCTTAGGCTTTGCATACATGTGTCCCAACGTCAAGAACAGCTTTTGGGCAACTTTTACGTTGAAGCTACCTAAGATTCTTTCAGTTGGTTCTGTAATTCCTTGAATATACGGAACAATCGCAAAACCCATCATCGAATTTTCATTCTCAGTGTTTGTGATGGTCTAACTGGTTTTAAGCAGTTTTTTAAGAAATCATTTGGAAAGCTGTTAACTTTTAAAACATCGGATACATATTTTCGCTCATTTTCCTTAGCATCGAAAGTAGTTGGTATACCTCTCAAAAAATAAAAGATTTCGAGACGGTTTCTTATGGCATATAGGATGATGAGAGTCAAACTGGAGATACTTGTCAGTGTGAGTTGGTTTTTGATACACTCCAGTTTCCAACTTCCCGTGGTTTGTTCTTTTGAAAACACAACCTAAGAAGGGCAGGCAATTATTCCTTTCCATGTTTAGATGGTGCAAAATAATTTCGACTTTGTTTCAAGATACCGCAGATATGACATCATCAACATATTGTTTCCAGAACAAAGGTTTCACTGGTTCGGTCGCCAGTACTCTTTGTTCAATATCTGCCATTACCATGAAATGATATTGGTACTTGGTGAAGGAAATTTTCGAGTGTCAGAATGATATACTGTATTTTGAGACCCAGCCGGGACCAGTTGCCAGATTGGCAATGATAGCCGAAACGGGAGATCCCATGGCTGTACCGAAAAACTGTTGGTAATAGGTGCCGTCATAAATAAAACTAGTTGTGTTAAGAGATAAAGTCAGGAGTTCAATCAAATCCTGAACAGTTAAATACGTTCTTTCACGTAAATTAACTTCCTGTCTTAGTCTATTTTCGGCGACATTGATTGCAGAATTTTGTAATTTCAAGACAGATTACTTATAGGTCTTGATGTGCAAGAACTGTTTATGTTTCTGTTGATTTTATTTATGTTTCTGTGGATTTCTTTTATGTTTCTGTGGATTTCTTGTGCATTTACGTTTCTATGGATCTCAACATCTTCTTCATTAAAAATATCGTCTAGCCTAGTTGTAAATTAGTAAATCGAATGGTAAATTTTGATTTATGGCTAATACCAGTGCATCAAGTTTAGGTGACCGATCTTAAAACCTTTTTATCCAGTATACGTTACTGCGAGCTAAGCAGATGCTTGTACACATGATAAAGTTCTGGAAACTGTGCCATTGTGCTGTTTAAATTGTTCCTTTCTGATGCCAGTGCCTGTTTCCTTCTGTCAATTAGAATTGGTTTCATCCGATTAAACCGATTATGTGATTAAGTAGGAATTAAAATCCGGCGAGTAAACATGCAAAATGATTGGTCTAAGTGTCTAACTACTACTTCTTTTAGTAAAAATAGCTGTGAAAAGCAAAACAGACTAAAAGTTGAACGACGAAGCATTCACAGAAAAATAAAACATTGAAGGGCAGAGTAAAACCATCGCGGCAGGACAAAGCACGCAGTATATTGTGTGAGAGATAACATCCATGATCCAAAATATCATCAGCAACGAATCATGTCTTTGCACGTTGATTAATACTGTCCGGCTTTGTCAAACGATCCGATTCAACATTCGGATCTGACTGTTCGAGCATCCAGTGACTACGACGCCAAACAACTTTTACAGAACATAGATCTCTGAAGACGAAGCTTATCGAGAATCACAATCAGGTAACATATACGATGCCATAATTGTCATGTCTCTCCACGTATGAAATCAACGTTTGGCGGCTATATCCTCTGAGTCGAATGGGTTACAAATATTGCGGCATTAGTAGTTGCTCGATCGGCTTAGAAATAACATGTTTTTTAGATTTATTACATTGCAGGCGTTATGTTAAGCAGTAACACTCGTTTCTAATGAAGATTGGGAAAATATTTCAGTATTTGCAGAACAGGAGGTAAATTAAAAACAGACAAATATGGCTCGTTGTATTTATTCGAACAAGAACTGCTACTGGTTGAAGTGGTTACCCAGCAACCAATGTGCGAGTCCACACCATATATTCTGAAAACATTCATGTTTCGTCGTCTTATCAATCCAAACTCTAATAACACTCGCACAGTGAGGTTGAAAACAGAAGCTCCGATCTCTTCTTGGAACTCTTTACCTGATCACAATCACAGTTCGAAAAGAAATAAGATTCCAAGATGGTGGCAAAAATGTTGGCCAAAAAAATTTCTATTGATTCTCTGCGAGTTTATGTCACTAATACAGAACAGAAACTGTACGTATAATAAAAGCATATCATAGCAGTATCATGGTGTCTCCTCAAGTAACTCCAACGTACAGATCATTCAAATGACGTGAAAACGACCCATCTGGAAGACAACTTCAAAGTTCCGACGTTCAACAGATGGAATTTATGGAGGTTTACTTGTTTACATGCATTTTCACTCCAACAGCATATGTACGAAGGGTGTATAAGTATTCAGAAATGCAATCCGTCATCGTATTCACTTTATATGTCAAGTATCTCTCCAAACGTGATGATCAACCATGACCATGTGTTACAGCTGAGGTGACATGTTGAAGGTATTTCAGCGCTATCGCAGGAGAAAGTTTATCTGAAATACCAAAATAACTGTCTGCCACAGCTCTGTGGAACTGATGCTCCTAACCAATAGGAAGTACTGGTGGGATGTTTTTGAATTTCTAAATGGTACCAGGCGAATTTGGTAGGCGATCTTTTTCATGAAAAAGTAGCAGCATGTTTCACAAGATTAAGTTCCATAAATTCCCATTTCTCCCATGTAAATCCGACGGTTTGCCTTGGCCATTTGATTATTTGACCGAAGGTTAGTTGCTTCGTAAAAATAAAAATAAAACTCTTTCAGCTTTTGCGCGTGAGAAATTTTAAGATCCCGCCTGGCTTTTTCTGTCCAACTGTAACGATGCAAGTATTATGAAAACTGTAGTTTCATACTGTGAAATGTTTTGTTAAACTGAAATAATTGCAAATGAGATTTTGACAGGTAAACTGACTTGTAACGGAAAAGCGGTCTTAACTTAGAGATCTCACAATATGTCAGAAATCGAAGGTCTTGGCCCGTAAAATATGAAAAGTATATCCTACGTTATACGGACTCTTTGTATCGTAAAACTCTATTCCATTCCCTAATCTCCTGTTTTTAAATTGATAAGCAATTAGTACACTGGTATGTAGCAATCATTATCTATTTTCATACAACGCAGAAAAATGACACCGATTGATTAAATCTGTTGGGAATTAAAAAAAAAAGATCGGTAAAAAAAAAAGACGTGACATTACATAGCCTTAAGGACCGTTTACACTGCGCTTTTTGTTGTGACTTTTCCCATCCTGTCCCACGTGATAGAATGGACTCACACGCGAGAGTACTGAACCATACAGCTTTGCACAAGGGAAAGGTTAGGGTTTGTATTTGAATCAGGGTTAGCATCAATAACCTCCCGATATTTTTACCGAAACATTATGTCACTACATCATCTGAGTACAGAATAGCTTCATCCCTTTGAACAAACGGTCCAGTACATTCTTCAGTGAATACATTCGATCGTATGAACCAGGATGAGAAAAATCGCACAAAAATCGCCAATGTAAAAGGGCCTTTACGCCACAAAATTTTGTTGGGTCACTTGTAAAACCAGTGGAGAGTATGCTATTTGTCGGCATTATCCGAGAACGATCACGCCACATCTTTTTGTTTACATCTGAAAACATTAGCTAATATTGTAATACCTATAATAATAATACTTACAATAATAATAAGATAAAATCACACAATTAGTACAATCAATAAAAAACCGATTCCAGTCGCACTTATAACTTAACCTTATTCTTGCAGGGAGGTATCGTTCTCTTGAATTATTTCTGCTTGTAACTCAAGAAAGATTTAGAACCTTAATAACTACGAACGGAATTGGAAGTTGTTGGTAGAAGTCCTCCATAAGATGAAATTGTCGTTTATTTCGATCATAAGACGCAAATTCTATCCCGTGATTAGTCTACGTAACTAGTTGCTCTGAATGGGGTTAACTGACCACTGACAAACGACCAAAATCTTAACTGACAACTGACAAGCAGAATCCCCCATTCAGACCCTCAAACTGCGGAGTTACATAAGGGAAACTCAAAGCATGCATTTGCTTATCTGGTCAGTGCATTGCGTACTCTCTGGTCAACACCATCGCAGTTATCATTATTTACGTGATGGCCCGTCCTCTGGGAAGAAACGTACTTTGAGTCAGCTTCAAACCTATTTACAATGATTTATTTTTAGTATTGGTAACTCTGTTATTTATCTGTTTAGTTTAATTAATATAAAATGAATAGAACAAGCATATCTGTCCACCAACCTACATGGTCTCGAAGTCTATCGGGCAATGTCAAATTGAAAGTGTAGAAATTAATGATGGCGACACAGCTCTCTTAATACGCGATAAAGAACTGAGTTTGCGCAACTAAATGACTATGTGTCGGAAATGGCCGTACTTGTTGAGCGGACGTGTGATCTGAAACTTCTTGACAAGCAGGCGACTGCTTGGGCGTACAATAAATGTCTTCTTACATGGCAGGACTCACATGATTCTCATCAAACCTACCACTGATTTCCCCGACGACTGCCTCAAGGCAAAACGTCTATGGGTCGCACATTGTGCGAGCACTGCCGATGACCGAATAAATATATGGCAGGAAGTGAAGATGAAACCAAGCGAAATAATCTGACTGCTTTGAGAGTCCAACAGTAACTGGGCCGACATGCTACAAAACGCTGGAAGCGTAAGCTTGAACAGGCAAAAAATAAATATCTCAGACCCGAAAATCGTACTGGGACAACCGCTACCAGAGTAAACCCTGAAATCTGGGTCAAATTGAATTCCTCCGAAGCGAGGATAGATATACAGGGTGTCCCAAAAAAATGTATACACATTAAAAATAATTGTAAACGTGGTGTTTAATTAGAATTTTATTATTTCAAAAGTGTAAGAATATTTACAAGTATCATTTTTTTTAATGTGTATACATTTTTTTGGGACACCCTGTATAAATTTGCTAACGTGTAACAGACTTGAGTAGAATTTGTGCTTCCAATCGTCTGGGAAGCGAACACGCTTTGGCAGAGAAAAACATTCTAATGAAAGATGTGATCGTGGTACTTAATGACTCGACAGCTTCTTTTATATACGTAAATCACTGTCAAATCAACATTAAAAAATAAGTACAATGTCGACATCTGTTCTCAGTACAATTCGCCAAAGTCAAAATTTGGCGGCCAAGACCGTGCAAATAGCTTGTGTGAGGCAAAGAGCTCAATGCCCAGGTTTAAGTGTCATAGACATTGACCACATTCCAGTCATTGTAGTCCTAGAGCTTAAGGTGAAATAGCAAGATTGCTGCGGGGATTTAATAAAAACAATTTTTTTCCGGAGGACCTGGTCTCCCACAGTTAAAAGGAAATATGCATACGAGAAGACGAAAGGGACAAAATCTTAAACTAATTGACATTAAGTGATAGATAAGTGACACAATGCTTCCCTATGTTTCACCACATTAGTAAATTAAACGAAAAATGCGAAAGTTTTCAAGCAGATATGGATCTGTTATCACTTGGGAAAGTGAAAGACTATCCGATCAGAAAATATAGACACCAAGATTGAGTGGGCAGTATCGCCAAAACAGCACAAGATTGTCTCCAGAAAATTTCTCGGCTTTTAGTCAAATCTTCACATGTTTGTGGAAGTTGACCTTCCAGATCAGTGCCGTCTTGAGAAAGACTGTTGGTGGAAGTGACTGACGTTTTGACGCCCTTAACGGCGGTTATCTTCACAGACAAGTGAAGAGTACCTTATTACACGAGATTTTGGCAACACTTTAATTTAGCGATTTTTCGTAAATTTTGGAACATAAGTCACCTAATTTTCGCGATTTCACGAACTGAAACTTTGGCGAATTAAGGTATTCAAAACTTTTACGACGACAATAGAACATTTATGTGATAAAATCATAAACGTTAATAGCTTCATACAATGTTCTGAAACTTAATTTTGAACGAAACAAACGAAACTGCAACTGTAATGTCATATCTTAATGCTATCCTCACTCATATTTACATATAGTAGCACCATGTAAAATGAAAAATCTTGTAAACCTTGAGATTTCCCGCAGTAGGTGTCCAACTACGACTGGTCCAAGCCGACTACCGTATTTATTCGAATAAGCGCCCAACCTCGAATTAGCGCCCACCTGGAATAAGCGCCCATCCTAAAGGCAGAAAAAGTTAATAAGCGCCCAGCCTCGAATAAGCGCCCACCCCACCCCCTCCCATTCAAATTCGAATAAGCGCCCACCCCCTTTCCCTTCCCACCCAAAAAAATTAATTGCACGAGAGTAGTATTGATTATTATCTATTCACTGGCTTACAATCTCTAAATTCATTGTCTACGAGAACGTTGGAATTTTCCTCAAAGTTTCAACTCCATTGTGCATGTGGGCGCAAAGTTCTTTCGGCCGCAATATCTCTCGCTCAAACCTCATGGCAATAGCTCTGCTCGGCGTTCGCGCTTTGAATGCTCCTGGGACAACGAGTCCATTCTCAAGCCTTCTTGATCCTGTAACTTCTACGGAAACCTCATCGTAAGCTCTCAGAAATGTGTAGATAAGATAAGACAGTTCCATTGGTACATGTCCTACAAGCTCATTATTAGCTTCCAAATATGTCCCAATTGCATATTCGTCATGATCTTTGGCTTCCTTGCGATTATCTTCGCGGCAATTAAGTTTCTCTCCAAAAGTTGGAGTCCATACTGATTTATAAATATGATGACCTGGTATGACTGATGTGAATTGCACTTCAAACACAACGTTCCATTTTAGATAATGACAGCTTGCGCGAGCCATGGCTTTGAATACGGTACTCACTGAATGCTCTGGCACTATTAAAACACGATCTGTTCAGTGTGCAAGCCTACAGCGGAACTTGTTTTGTTGCAAAATAAACATACTACACTTGCTGAAAATTGTGAAAATTTAGTAAGCGCCCAGCCTCGAATAAGCGCCCACTCTCAAGGTCCAAAAATTTAATAAGCGCCCAGGGCGGTTAATCGAATAAATACGGTAACAGGTTTTCTTATTGCAGCAACTGCATAGCGGTCGTGCAGATTATTTTCCTCGTGAATTGTGTCAAGCTTTTCATTTAGTCTAGGATTCCACAGCTCTTTATAACGTGGAATCCGCAGAGTCCACACGGGAATACAAAATTTAATACTAGCAAAGAATCCACTTCAGTTGTCAAGCTGAAATGACCGAAATGTGCACGAGACATCCGATACACGTCATAATCGACCGTCAAATAGCATGATTGTGTGAAACTGACCAGATGGCGGAATTTCATATTGTACTCACTTTAATTTAGCGACGATTTAAATTTAGTGACACTTAATTTTGGTGCATTTTAATTTAGCGATTTCTAGAAAAATTGCTAAATTAAAGTGTTGCCAAAATTTCATTCTGAAGATGACCGCCCTAAGGCCGTCGAAACGTCAGTCACTTCCACCAACAGTCTTTCTCGAGACTACACCAACCTGGTCGATCAACTTCCACAAACATGTAACGATACTTCTACGTTCAAACTACTTAATGTGAATGGTTCAATGTGAATTTATCATTTCGTATTACCCTGAGGATGATTCTGAAATGAAATCAAACTACTTACTTTAGTCAAATTTTTCGTAGAAAGGGCGGGTCATGATCATGATGAAATGCTTTCGATTAACTTCGTTTGTATTAAAAATGATGCTGGTTACCGACTAATCCTCAACTTAACCAAGATTCGACGACTGGTTGTAAAAATTTGGTACATGACACCTAATACCTATGGATCTTAATCTGTCGTGGTAGCCAGAATCTCCGCATGTACCAGTGATTTATTTGGCAGGGTCAACTCTACCAGTTTACATGCTTGCTCAAAAGCCTTTTAATTTCCATTTGCCTAAGAAAGTCTACTGCTTACCCAACTTTTCAATGCATTACTTACTTCCTTAATTCTCTTTAATTTAATCAAAATACTCAGAAACGTAAATGTTTACGCCAATAAGGATTTCAATAAGTTTCCTTGGAATTTGGGATATAGAATAGAAAAACCCAAAATATCATTATTTTACTTGTTATAATAATTTCTGACAATAATTTCGTAAAAACAATATTTCTATGTTCTCCAATGATTTAACAACTTATCACAATAGTCTTAGAACGTCTTCTTGATCAAACTGTGCGACACCATGGAGCTAAGCGCAGGACAGCACTCGAGCGCGCAACCCCTCTGAATGCTGGCCAAACGCTCTAACCATTGAGCCACTAGAACTCAAATAGCAGAGTAAGCTACTTACGGTATTTAAACCTTTGACCAGCCAGTCGACAATGACGTTTAGGCTGCAAGCCGCTAGGTGTCGATAAATCTTCAATGAGAGGTTAATTTGTATTTTAAGATTGCAGTTTAATACAATAAAAGTGTTAGGAAATCATTTTGATCTAGCTATGGAACGCCATGGAATCTAAAACACTCTGAGTTCCTGAAGGACTCAAACTCATAACCAGCTTCTGAAGCTAGCCAGATCCTCTAGCCATTGAGCCACTAGAACTCAATCAGCAAAGATTTGCATGCTGGACTGCAGGGAGTTATGTATCGGTAAATCTCCAATCAAAGGTTATTAATGGGTAAATTGTATTTTAGGAATATTTTTGATCTTAAAATACCAAATCAAAGTTACTGCTAACAGTGATGGTGTAATAACGACGATTTGTCGCTCCTTATTCACTAAGTCTTTCGCACTTCTTTCATTTTAAAGACTGACTCCCTTCTGTCTGTGGTGTCACGCTGTGTATTATCTTAGTTGTCGATAATGCGGAGCTTCGTACTTCAATGAGACTTGTCGGCACCTCCATATAGTAACCTGGGACCACATGGATTTTATGCCTTTAACTACACGAATAAACGTACCAACCATCCTCCTGCCAGAACACTTACTCATCATCTCGATCAAGACTTTTAATTGACAACTTCAAAATAATTTTTTCAATTTTCTTTGAAATATAACTCTTCAGTACACGAAAGTCTACCATGAGTCAGCTTTGATCTTCTTGTAATATATAGACCCGTTTCTGTCAAAATCGTGTAAATATAATTATGTCTAGAAGATTTATTTCTTGATAGTTATGTTTAAATATTCCTCATACAGTTAAATATTTCTGTGGTTATAAAACTTATTTTTGCACATCCAAATCAAACATCTTGATTGCAAATTTACTTTTAGTCTTAGAGTATTGATTTGTATGCGTAAGTTAACTTTTTGGTTTGTAAAGTAATTCCCTTTGTGTGAAGATATTCTCAGATATGCAAATTAATTTTTGTTGTGTGAACAATTCTTTGGGGATATACTTATTTTCGGCACTGGCTTACTCTTCAGCGTTGTACCCACATTTTATGACTTCTGAGAGCACCAATAAACCTACGTCTACCAATATTTGGGATGAGAAAACCTCCACCATTGGATTCAGTATCAGTCACCATCAGTTCCATATAGATCACATTTAAATCGTCGTCAAATATGTAGGAATAGTGTTCAAGATCACCATTGAATCCAAATTGCCTACGTCTCCTTTGGAGAGTAGACACACTAACTTGATGTAAATGGGGTATTTTCTTCCATGAAAAGTGCAATGACCCCAAATAATGTATTTGTTCTTTAGTTACATCTAGTTTTGGTCTTCCAGGACCTTCTCCATTTCTGCGCTCCATAACTTGAGTAGAAAAGGAAGCAAATGCATCACCAGTTGTGGCTGAGTTATCCTCGTGAGAGACTATATTGAAAACGTCTTCTTAGTGAATCATTAGCACCAGGAATACGAGAAATGTCATCTCGTATGACGACGAGTTTGGTATAACTATCTTGCAACTGCTGAGAGAGTTTCTTGATGAAATCTTCAGTCCAAGATACACCTTGTGAAGCGAGAAACATGTTAATCACTTCTTTCAAATTTGAAAAGAAACGATACATACCTCTTTCATTCCTTTCTCTGGTTATGCTTCGTCTTGGTATGATAAGGTGTCAGCGACTGAGCGTTGATAACTTTGTATTTTCACTGTTTCAAGAACATATATATTGGATTGTTGGGAAATAGAAACAAAATTTCGCGCCAAAAAATGCAAGCAATGCTTCATGGAGCCAAAATTAAAATGGGAACAAGGAAATAAATTGACACACCAGATATAAATTGATACATCAAAAATAAATTATCAAGCCAAACATATATAATTGGCACACCAAAAATAAATTCGCATGGAAAAAAGCAAATTGAGACGCACAAAAATTAAACTGGAACATCAAAAGTAAATTATAACACCAAATTAAATTCGCACCTCAGTAACAAAAATTCACACATAAAAATCGATAACAAGCTAGGCCAAAAGTAAATTTGCAATCGAGGAATTAGCTCAGTTGTGTAAAAGATGGTTTATAGGCGCAGATATATATTTGACTGTATAAAGAACCCATTGGCATTACTTTGTAGAAATTAATCACCTGGATTTAAATATTTTTGCAGAATGTTGACCAGAACAAACGTCCATATCCGTTTCTCTCTCGCTGTTCTAGTATCCAGCAAGAACTTCTATATAACCTTTTATTGTCTGGGCTTTCAGGAGGTTTTCCCTTGACGAGTAAAATCGTCTGGCGCCAGCCAGAGCAAAATTGATAAGTTACCATATGGTACCATGGCCAAGAAAGGATTAACCTTTCTTTCTTTCTGTCACTATATTTGTAACACTTAATCTTGTATTCTTTAAGGTCAATACATATGTCCATAATTACATACTTAACTCGTTCCCAGCCAGGAGTCTTCATTTGACGAGTAAAATTATCAGGAGTTAGCCAGCGTAAAGTAATAAAAAGTACCCCGTGGCAGAGGAAGGGTTAATGTTTTGATATGCTGGTGAAACACGACATGAACGGTAAGTGTTTGATAATACAGCACACTATTTCTATCCACGGATAGGAATACAACACAAGCATGTGGATAAAACATGAAAAATTATTGAACGTCTTAAAATTCTAAATAATAACGACACTAAGTATGCTCTACATAACCATACACTCTTTGTTATTAACCCTTTATTTGGCAGGTTTTCTGGATGTCTCCCCTTGACGAGTAAAATCGTCTGGCGTTAGCCAGAGTAAAATTAATATGTTGCCA
>JBAHVQ010211603.1:0-12043 GCA_036872915.1 Nanipora kamurai
TCAGATAGTTCAGCTTCCTCTTTTTATCTATGCTAGTCTTATACATATAGATATAGATATGTTTATATATATATATATATATATATATATATATATATATATATGGACAACAGAAGATCAACATTGATTAGAGAATGATTGTTCAATTAAAGTCTAGACAGCCTACGTATAAAATGATTTCGAAGTGCTTGATAAGCATCAAGAAAGGAAAAAATTAATAAACAGGATGTTGAGATATCATAATTAAACTTTTTTAAGGGCATAACCTTGGCTCTATTTGTACTTCATTGTTTAATGGAACTTTATCATTTTGAATAAACGGATAGATTGTTTCAAGGCAATTTGTTTTATATGCAAATATTTTATTCCTATTGATATCTCACACCCCATTCCGTTAAATAGAGTTTTGTAGGAAGATTGATACGATTTATCGCTCTCTGTTATTATACATCGTATCCTACACGAATATCGAGACAGTACACATGAGTGTTTTTATTGTACGGGAAAACGAATGGCTTTACCGACTGCGCAACAAATCCACGGGAATTCTTTTAAGAGATGTTTGAACTGTGATGCAATCAAGCTATGCAGATTCTCTATAAGTATCTTACAAAATAATTGACGCTCTACTTTACACGACAGAAGATTCGTTTTAGAAATTTGGGAGTTTCTCAAGACGTTCAAAGCAATTCACGCAAGTTTAAAAGCAAAGTCCATCCATGCCAAAGGTAATGTTTATTTTCCGTAAAATTTTTCTTTTCACTTTCAAAAAGGGTGCAAGAAATAAATTGTGACCTTGTTAATTCAAATATTTGGCTTGTTTTTGTTAAGGATCTTGTTTTTGTTAAAGTTTTTTTGAAGCACGACGTGTTGTGACCTTACTCAAGTGAACCAGGTCGTATTGAAACACAAGATAACCTCGGAGTGATGAATCTAATTAGGCGTAGGTTGATAGATCATGATCTCTTGATTTCTCTCTTACATCTATTTCATATTCTCTAACAATCACGAAATTTTCTGACGCTACGGCCTATCTTTTGAATACCAGTTTAGAGAATAAAATATCCCCACAGCTCTCAGAGGATGGTCATATGAAGAGGGATAGCACCGCTCACCGGCCTGGGATAAAATAAAATTTGAAAATTCAATAAAATTTTCAAGATATCACCATAACCCATAGTTGGTAAATAGATATAAAAATTACATATTTTCTGTAAGAAAATCAAAACACAAACAGACATGGAATAAATGGGATGGGAATAAATATACCAGATTATTTTGGATTTGTCAATTCCATGCTATCTTTGCCTGATGGTATTTCTTTTATCGAATTTAAAGTAAGACTCTAATAATAAAAATAGTTACCAACATACTATGTTCTCTGGAATATTGTGCTTCACGCGGGAAACTTCTTTCTTGGGCATGGAATGATAGCAATGTTGGATGGTTAATGGTTACGATTGTCTCTTCATCACTAATTTCTTTATGTCACGTGCAGTCTAACTTTCTTATGTATGCACCACTTGTCCTGTAATTCTCATCAGGGAATCACGGGATAACGAAGAACCACTTGGCAAGTTTGGTTTTTCATATAATACCTGCTTTAAAATAACTAAAGAAGCTACTGTAACCACAACATTTCCTGATTTACCAAATGGTACGTTTTTACGTCTATGAAAAATATAAAGTGCTACAGGATTGAATTTGAATTTAATATTTGCCGCAACAAATTACATACAAAGTCGATACTAAAATAAGTAAATATTTAGAAAACAGCGACTGGAGAAATAGGGTAATGAGCTCCGAGTGACACCAGACTCCAAATAGATTAGTTGAAATACATTAAAAAAAAGCAGAGGCAGTGGATAAAAAGAAAAATCTTATGCTCCATCTGGAAGAACATAATCGATTTCAAGTTTCTTTGTGTAAAATTTACGTAAACTATCCTGAAAACGTTTAAGAAATATAAGACTTTCCGTCTTTGGGGGAGATTATTCCATAATACAGTCACTCTACAAAAAAAATAGCAATTCTTCAAATCATTTTGCTTGCCGAACTTAATTTCATAACAATACGGATGTGAGTTCCGGGTTTAATAGTGTGGATTTTGTGATGTTGGTTCCAGAATCTGGAATGATACATGTTGGAGGAATCAGTTTATGATTTAAATAGAAGTACCAGGGCGACCATTTCTCTTCTGTCCTCGAGCGGCAGTAGCAGTGACAGGCTGGGCAGACGTTGCTTGTAGTTGTCATGTTTAGGATATCGAAGTATAGATTTAGTTGTTCGACATTGGACGTTTTCTATTTGCATTTTGAAAATGCCTTTTTAAAATGGTTAAAATGGTATGGTTACAATGTTTACACTTCTCGTTCAAACTTTTGCTAAAATGCTTAGAAATAAAGGTTGCGACGCTTTTTTCGAAAGCATATCCCTGTAAAGAGAATCTGTTAAACAAACAGATGTACCTAGCTTGATAACACTATAATATTGATAATGTTAATACTATTAACTCTTTTCTGTCCGAGGACTTTCCCCTTGACGAGTAAAATCGTCTGGCGTTAGCCAGAGTAAAATACTCTGGCGTTAGTCAGAGTAAAATACTAAAGTCTCCATAGGTCACTGAGGACCTATGCAGACAGGATGGAGTTAATAAAGAAAAGCACTGCCGACTTTTCCCCACCATAAATGACACGAGTAAAAGTCGTACGCTTGAAATTGGAAGACTCTGGCTGGCCGGACGATTTTTTTCACTATAGTGAAACAATTCGTATGAGCGTTCTCATTGGCTGACGGTTTTTCCGCCACAAAATTGGATTCGACAAACTCGCTTCTAAGGCGCGCCAGCGAGAAAAAGGCTCTGTGGACGAGAATGACTCGCTCATACCTCGTTCGTTCGTTTTATAATATGTCACAACTCGTGAATAAAAATCGTACGCTCGCATTTACCATGAAGTGACCTATATTTGTGATCCATTTGAGAACGTGCTTTTCTAACAATTCTTTTCTTCCCTCCCTAAATTTTCTTTATTGCTCTACAAACATCTCTTTTGTTGAATCTTCCTTTAATTCCTCGAATCGGAATAAAAAGGACCGGCACAAACACATGAACTTACAGAGTTAACCTGTTCTATAATACGGTCCTTGTTACCGAATAGAAAATTGCAATAATTATACGATAATTTTGCACCGCTTCGCTTTCGTCAGTAGAGATCATGATTTTCAAGTTTTG
The DNA here is from genome assembly GCA_036872915.1 of Nanipora kamurai. Classification (NCBI taxonomy): domain Eukaryota; kingdom Metazoa; phylum Cnidaria; class Anthozoa; order Scleralcyonacea; family Helioporidae; genus Nanipora; species Nanipora kamurai. Next base: position 3,233 of record JBAHVQ010211603.1, read on the forward strand.
TAGATATCATCGATGACACCCTGAATGTTCTTTGAAAATCAAGACAGGTCGTTACCATCCCCGTAAAGATGCTCATCTGAGGATGCAGGAATCTAAATTTCGTCGGTCTTCTTGGTTAGCGAGGAAATAGTACTAGTAGGTGCAGGAATAGCACGTTGTGGGAAGGTTGTCTGTGAGGCACTTGGGAAAGGGATAGATGTCTTCGGAAGAGCCTTTTCAGAGTGATTCTGGATATACGTTTCACTAGGAGCAGCTAGTTGAGGAACGGCTGTCTGGGAGGAAGGCGGAGAAAGGATAATTTGCTGGGGGGCACTTGGATGAAGCATGGAATCTTGAGATGTACCTGGGACAGGTAAATTTGTTTTGGAAACAGTTAGTTTAGAGATGGTTGGTGGAGGAATGTGTGGCTGTGAGACAGTTGACGGTTGGACTGTTAGTTCAGAAGCAGCTAATGCAGGAAGAGCTGCTTGATGGCCAGCTTGTTGATTATCGACAGAAGATTGACTTTCAATTGAATTTCTGTGCGCTTCGTTAACTGGTGGTGGAGGGACTACTTGTTGAGAGATTCTCGGATGTAACATTGATACTTGAGATATACTTGGTTTCGGAAAATTCGTACTAGAAACAGTAAGTCGAGAGGCTGCTGGTCGAGGAATATGTGGCGGCACAATTGTTGGCTGATGGACTTTTAGCTCAGAGGTAGCTAATGCTGGAATAGCTGCTTGATGGCCAGCTTGATTATCGACTGAAGATTGACTTTCAATTGAATTTGTGTGCGCTCCGTTAACAGTTGGTGGAGGGACTACTTGTTGAGAGATTCTCGGATGTAACATTGATACTTGAGATATAGTTGGTTTCGGAAAATTCTTACTAGAAACAGTAAGTCGAGAGGCTGCTGGTTGAGGAATATGTGGCGGCGCGATTGTCGGCTGTTGGACTGTTAGTTGAGAGGGAGCCGGTGAAGGCGTAACGACTTGAAGGACAGCCTTTTGGGGATCGATAGACGAGTAACTTTGGACAGAACGTACGAGAGCCCTTTCAACAGTAGCAACTTCTTCTGAAGCATTTAGTTGGTAAAAAATTAAACTGCTGTCATAAATGTCTTCCTGAGGTAGGCCAAGTGTATCATATAGATCTTCAGCGGTGACTTCGGGAGGTCCTTAAAGAATATAAAGCATATATATGTAACAAAATTAGCCAGATATACAAGTATTTCTTCAGATTAAGGTCCTTATCAAAAATCAGAACGCAAGTTACCGCGAGTTAACTTGTGACAACTTGCAATGCCACCAGCCAAACGGTGGAAGAAGTCACCATTAGTTCTGCGTTTTGAGCTTTTGTCTTCATAATCTGTTTCAGAAGGGCTCTTTAAGACATGAAATTGGACGTGAAATTTGAACAAACTCAAACTAGTTGCAAGCTAACAAGTGATCGCGACTTGGCGGTCAAACGAGGCACAAGCTAAAACTTACGGTGACTTGCGTTCTCGTTTGATTTGAGCTAAAGATCGCTACATCATGCTGTAATTAATAGCACACAATTTTACAAATGCAACAGGTCGGAGACGCAACACTCGGTTTTAATTACAGATCTTGCCGGAATAAAGTCTTTTTCTCCCTACAACTTATTGTCCGATCTTAAATAGAACGACGGCAACAGATAAAAAAATATGGAATCACTAACATTGAAAAGCAAGGTGAAGGGTTCTAAAAAGATGAAGTTTTTTGTGACAACCAGAACTGTCTAAAACGTTTTACCACTAATTGTACCTATGCTCAGTTATATCCTTATAATTCATTTAATCCTTGTTCCAAGCCGTCGATATTCTGATAAATAGCTTTCCACCATTAGCTTTGAATATGAAAATACTTAGTAAATTCACGATCTCAAACGAGAACGAACTCAAAGAAACACTTTTCAAATATTCTCCCTTGTTGACCCAAGATTAATATCACTTCCATTAGCTCTTATTATCACGTGACCATACGTAACAACGTCACAACATTACAATTCAGTTTTCTTTGTGTGCACCATACTGAACTCTATAATAACTGGAAGACTGACTGACAATTAAAAAGCGTACAGTCCAGAATGTCTTTCATGGCAGACTGTTTTAAATATAGTGGAGCAGTGTTATGGAATGGGTTACCTGCAGAAGTGAAGCAAGCTGAGTCACCAAATAGCTTTAAACGACTGGGTCGTTCTAGCTGAACCTCTGAAGTTGGGTCAAGCATCACTCTTTGTTTTGTAATATAGTTTTGTAGTTACATACATACATACATACATACATACATACATACATACATACATACATACATACTGTCCAGGGGCCTTTTTTGCCTATCGATTACAATCGAATACGAGGTCATATGCATAGACATCATATATAAACTAGAAGGACCGAGGCGTTGTAGCTAAACGTCACTCGCGATGTTAAGTAAGAATAATGAACGGTAATCAGTGTAAAGTATCCTTATTGTTATTCCTCTTGATTTGGTAGAAGAAGGGATTTATTTATTGAAGATCAGCGATGTTAAGTAAAAATGAACGTTAATCACCGTGAAGTATCATTGTTACCTTCTCCTCTTGATTTGGTAGAAGGAGTGATTTATTTATTGAAAATCAGCGATGTTAAGTAAGAATGAACGGTAATCACCGTGAAGAATCATTGTTACCTTCTCCTCTTGATTTCGGTGATTGCGGTGCGTCGTAGTCGTTTAGTTCAGAATATACAGAATCCGTGGCATGGACTGTTACGTTCGGAATTTCGCTAAAACAATGGAATTTCAGAAAGGCAATTTCCTTTTATTATTGATCAGGTAAACCCCATGTAACATACATATGACTAGGTATATATGTATATACCTGGTGTATCAAAAAACGTTGCCCTGTTTAAAATTATAATTATTCTATAGAAATCACTTATTGTGGTAATTTGACATCCATTAATAAAACCCAAGAGTATTGGAAACATGAATAAAGCAAATTTCAAAAATCCGTCTTCATGGAGTTTTTCGTTGTCAAAATTGGCGATTTTCAGGGCTTTTCAAATCATGACCGGGAGAAAAAACTGGTAACGAGTGGGCACTTGGGACGTCGATGAAGGAACTCCCAAAAAACGACGTAATATAATTTACATAGTAAAACTCGAAGTCTCCTTTGCAGTTTGCCCAATTTTTAACAAACCAACCACCGTCATTGTCACAAAATTCTCTGATGTAAACACTTTTTTCTTTCGATGAGAGAGTTCCTCTTTCGACGTCACGAGTGCAAACTCGTAACTAAAATTTTTTCACCTCGCCATGATTTGAAAAACCCTTAAAATCGCCAACTTTGATAGCGAAAAACTCTATGAAGATGAAATTTTTGAACGACAAGATGCATTCCAATTTTGCTCAGACAACTCAGGGAATACGAATATGTAAAATGTACAAGAATAAGTACATGGATAAGTCAGGATACAGTTAAACAGTTATACTTAACCACTAATATTGCCAGCCAGTGTAGAAATAGATAGTTCTCACATCCGTTAGAAAACCTTGATATAAAAGTAGAGATCTGCGTCGGCAGTATAGCATGGCTTCTAGATAACTAGGAAACTGCCAGAACTTAAATTTAGAGAAATTTAGAGAAACAGATGTTTCAAGCGAAGGCCCTTCATCGAAGGCCTTCACGCGAAACGTCAGATTCTCTACATTTATGTACTGGCTGTTTCCCCAACCTTCTGGCTCTCTACAAGCATTTACAAAACCTTGTACGCATTCAGAAAGTTGAGGGTTAAGTTCCGTCTTAAGCTCGGATTATTTATTTACCGCAAAACTTAGCAGCAAGAAAAGGTAAGTTCTATCTGAAATACGCTCCGAAATCTTTGAATCGGGCAATTTGCTATTTACTTATTTAGACAAACCTTATCTCCTTTCTTCGCCTTTTTCTTCGTCTGCGACGCTTCCTCTTCCTCCTCCTTCTTCTTCTACGTCTTTGCCGCCTTTCCGCTTCGAGTTTTAACCTTTTAATCCTATTAAGAAAAAAACAGGGTGACTATGCAAGTAGCTTAACCCACTAAAGTCTGAGGTAACTGAAAACATTAACAGAAAAATCTTGCTTAACTTTCGGTCACGGTTTGCTGCGCAGCAACGAGTCGTAACAAGTAACGCCGCAAAAGAAAAACCTTTTCTGACGTAGTTTTTAACGTTAATTCAAAAAAATGTAATTTCATATCAAAATTCGACCAGGAAGATGCTGAAATTTGCAAAAGTTGACATGGTTCCTTGAGCATCTATATATGGATATTTGACCGAAAAGAAGTGGCTCAAATATTGTGATTACATTTTTGGACCGCTTTTTAAATCTGAGCACACGTCTAGTCGTACGAGGATAGCCGATTTACGCGGCAAAAGCAAGATCTCGACACGTAGAAGAAATAAGCTTTATTCAGGCTTACTGTATATATGGAACAGGATGATAACTCGCCATGAAAGCAAAGCATATTCGGCAATGAAAGCCGGGATCTCGGCAATGCAGGATAAATTTTTATCCATGAAAACATTGTTCGCAGAGTTACTCGGCAGGCGGGGATCGAATGTCATCAAGGGAACACGCAGCAACAAAATGTGAAGTGGAAGAATGATGAATTATTTTGTGACCTGATTGAATGAGCATCAAAAGTTGGCTTGCCGGGTAACTTGGTTTCATGTAAAGACGGGAAATTCCAAATTCCAACCCTGCATACCAAGTAACTCGGCTGGCCAGGCAACTCGTCTCCATATAAACGGGTCCCAATAATTAAGGTCTACACGTCTCATGATACGTCCTGCAACATGATGAGTAGTTAAATAGATTTCCACATGGGACGAAACAGCCCGTTGCAGCTTGCATTAGAAAATAAGACGTGTCGTAAGCAAGTTCTGTTGCGCAAGAGAATCATACATAAAACGAAACTATAGAAAAGTTGTCAGAAATTCGTATCACTCGTTTGTTGTTTTAACTTTATAAAAAATAACCTTAACTCTTTCTCGGCAGACTGGGACTTTTATTATTTTACTCTGGCTAACGCCAGACGATTTTACTCATCAAGGGGAAAGGTACTGCCGGGAAAGGGATAATAACTAAGAAAATTAATGTTTTTGTGTTTTTGTATGGTGTAAACCAAACACTTGGGACGTTGATATAAAGGTAGAGTGCCTCGTAAGCAGTTTTGAACGACTTGTAGAAAACTGAAATGGTTCGGAAAGTGCCAGAACTCCGGCGTAGAAAAACTGACGTTTCAAACCAAGGGTCTTCGCTTTTCTTCACCTAAGTTCCCGCAGTTTCCCAACCCTTTTGGTTTTCTACGTGGGACGTAGCTGGACTTTCAGAAACGAAGCTAAACAAAACTAAGCCGAAGGTGTTTTTTACTACGCTTTCCCAGAGTTCGAAACATCTTGTGGATTTAGATCGCAGTGCCCTGGCTAATCGGGACAGGATTTTTACCACTCAACCCTTACAAACGTTTCATACGTCATTTCACATATGAATCAATGTTTCACACGTGAAAACATCCCAATGCCACATGGGAAATGAAAATTTCACATGTGAAATTAATTTATATATGTGGTATGAAAATTTTACATGCAAAATATGTGAATTTTTATATGTGAAGTTATGAACTATACGTGAATTATTTGTTTCATATGTGGAAATGTTCCAATGTCATATGTGAAATGAGAATTTCTCAAGTAAAAACGTTCCAATTCCATATGTTTTTCATATGTGAAATAACGTGAAATTTTTGTAAGGGCAATGCCTACTCTCCAGAAAAAGAGGGTGTAGATATATCGATTGTTTCTTCTCATAAGAAATTTAAACCTTATTACCTCAAACTGTAGATACTGGGACTTGGACTAGTATACTAATAAAGAACGAAGCCGGATTTGGATTCAGTTATGGTAGACTTTAAAATCTCACTACTTATATAATAAACAAATTACATAATACATCACAACTTGTGAATAAAAACCGTACGCACGAATTTACCATGAAGTAATCTCTAAGTATCGTACGTATAGAATCGATACCTGGATATGACAGCACGTTTTGTCGGAGCTGTCGCATTGTCACATCTGTTCTTATTGATAACAACAGGACTGTGATAAACCAACAAGATTGCTAAAGTCTGTCGGTTTGTCTGTGCTGCATCGGCTTGATTTATTACTTTGCTAGTACTCAATCATTTTGATATGAAGGATCGACACATGCATGGTCTTTGCACAACTTTGTCAGTCTGTAAGGACAGATGGGATTAAACAAATATTCTGACAGAATATGATGCTATATGTTGCTTTCGATTCTACAAGTCGATATAACAAGCAGTGGCGAAACTATTGCGGGAGGGGGATATGGAATGAGGCTTCCCTGCAACCTAAACAAAATCTGTCACATCGGGTCTCGGGGATTGGATCTGGTCATTCAAATGCCGAGAATAACCTGCCATTCTGCCTGGTGGTCCATCTAATCTGTCGGGTAAATTACTTGGTTTTTTTTGCTGTTTTTGCAATTTGTATAAATTACATGTTTTAAGTTCTTAAATAGACAACAAGGTAATTTCAAATAGCGTTAACATTTGTATATTATCATTTTATATTCTCATTAACCACTCCCATTCGTCAAGAGCCACAAAACCATGTCCTTTTTGTCGTGTTGTATTGCGTCATACCCGCGCCCCCTAAGTCGTATTACTCGAGTTCCACCTCTGACAACAGGCCATGCCATATTTCAACACATTATGGAATCGATGTCGCAGGTAGACGATGTTATTATACACCGTTTACTTAATTATCAGCCATGAAGCAGTGCGTGCCATTATGTTGTGATCAGAGATCTCTTCAATTTTCTCGACAGACCTGATCCAAGAAATGATATTAATTACTCGGGGAAAAAAAGTGTCAGAATAAGACCCAACTTGGACCAGTTGTGAAAAATAAGTGTGAAATCATGCACTATTACGAGGAAAAAAAGGAAACAAAAATGGGTCACCGTCTTGCTTCTTATTTAACTACTATACAGCAACTTGGTTCTCTTACAAAGTCATCAGTACAGTTAAAAAGAACCCAGAAGTGCGTAAAAAACTTATTTTTTTCGATTTTGGTAACGTTTCTATCGAGAATTTTCTACTCACAGACGCCGTCATGTTTACCGGAATTTGAAATTTTGCGTCACCCTTTACTATATTCACTAAGGGACTGGGACAAAGGAGAATTTAACGCAAGCGTAGACAAATTGCACCCATGCTGTACTACAGTGTATTACATCATCAAAGAGATTAATGAAGGGAATCGAAGTAACATTTTGGTAACTGACCAACAGTGGTTCCATTTTTGTTTGCCTTTCAACCTCAGAGAACCAAGGTATAGCTTTTGATCGCACTCTATGGCCAGTTGGGTGCCCTCCTCTCACGCATAATGTTGTATAGCACTTTTGCCGGATGAGAAAATAAAACAGCGAGAGATAATCAGGGCAGTATTTAGTCCTAGGTTGAACTCCAGTCCTTAAAAAATATTCCAGTACATTTGTCTTACCTCGTGTTTGGCAGTAATCCTTTGTTCCACAAAACGCTGAGAATCCCCCCAGCGATTATCACAACGATCGAAAGAGTTCCACCAGCAATACCAGCTGACGTTATCTGCTCTGTAATCAAACGAAGTCATAATATAAATTGAAGATAATTTTACTGCTTGTCTAAATTACGAATAAATTCGTACAAATGGAAATAAATCACAACGGGTCATATGATTGTTGGGTTTTTTCTTTTTTTGCCTTATTGATTGAATCGTAGATGCTGTTTTTGTGAGTATCTGACCGTTTCAGTTTATAAGTCGGGGTGCCATGCAACCGGTTACTGTTTTTTACCGACCAACCTGGCATCAGTTAACAGATCAACCATGCGAGTTTTACTGACTATAACATGCTGCCTAACTTTCTTTTCTTCCTGTAGGTCCCATTAGCAACAAATGTACCTCGGTAACACGAACTAAACTGACGCCAAACCAAGTCCTATTAGTTCTAATAGGATGAAAATGTAACATTCATCCCTACTGATACAGAAACTAGACGTATACAATTAAACATAAAATTATAGAAACATGCTTTTACGAAATGAAAAAATGCCTTTTCCTAAATGAAAGAGCTTGCCATTCAGAACAAAACTTCTCGCGAGAGCAAATTCGAGATTTCCTGACGTTCAGAAGCTATTAGTATGTTATTCTATTGTTTAGAGACGTTGTTCTACTCATAGTCTTAGTGTTATCTTAAAGTCTGTAATAACTGCCCTGCGAAGGTTATCGAGTAATTTCATGGTTTCAAAATGAACCTGAAACTTAGCACTCACAACTTACATGTCGTCAACTTACGAAGCATTCTATTCGGACTATTCCGGAATAAAAATAGATTTCCAAGAGCGAAGTATTTGTACATTTAGTCCAAACACATATAAGTTTTTTTCTGTGTTCTGCAGTAAGAATAGTCGGAATAGGTCCAAAAGAATGCACTCTAACATGTTTACTAGCAAAAGAAACTGAATTATTTTGTTTCAGACGGAAATCTTTCCTTGCTGAAACCCCTTATTTTTTGTTTTATAGGTAAGACTGTACCCTGTCAGACATATTTTATAATTTCAGTAAAAACTCAAAAACGAAAAGAGCAGTTCTTAAACTTCAGTAACTTTGTTTTCTTCGAAAATATGAAATAATGTAACATCAAACAAATTCTTTAAATTGTATATCACCCCCAAAATCTCTTTTTACTCTAACAAACTCACACCTCTCCCAGCGAAATATT
>JBAHVQ010211624.1:0-12043 GCA_036872915.1 Nanipora kamurai
CTTGCCATCGATTATCTGTTTAACAGTGGAGGGGCCATAAAGTTCCGACTCGATCCAGCACATGTCTATCCCACTACGGTCAATATATGACCCAATGGTCCTCAGCATAGCCATAACCACAGTGCAGCTCCTCTGGTCGAAGGAGAATGTCCTTGAGCTCGCATCGGGCCATCTGTAATCGTTTGGCGGGCAGATACAAACCAAGGTCTAGCGATATGACTGTTTTCCTCCCGGGACCGACTACTCTAACAGAGATATTTTGAGCACGCATCAGAACTGTGAGGAGCGTGCTCCATTCATGAGCAGGATGTGCCAACAATGGAGGAGCACCGACACGTGTGACAGGTAGTGCTTCATTTACCAAAGTGTTGTACGCTGACCATACGGGTACAGGAGGCTCATCATTATCATCATCACTTGGGACATCATGGCCTGTAAGGTTACGAGACACTATCCAGGTAGCATTCTCATCACGGATGTGTTTTGGGGCAACTCTTGTGCTGATGACAGCTCAAATGTAGGGTACGCAGGAAAAGGGGGCCTTGATGGCGGCTCCACGCATGGCATTAAAGATGTCAGCGATTCGGGCAGTTATGTTACAGAACGGCATGAATCATTTGGCTCCTCTAACCTATAAAAATGAAAAACAAAACGCAACAACAGCTACTTATGAAGCAAAATGCTGTTCAAGAAGGGGATCTTTTCTATCCTACATCCTAGAAATGAGATTAGCTTTTAACTTAGTAGCTAGTCTTATTGAAACAAAGAAAAACCTGAATCACACAGACCAGTCATGCCAAAGTAAAAGTAAAATTAAACGTCTATTATCCAATTACCCCCCCTCCCATCGAGCACTTGGGATTAAAGGAGTGCATCATGCTTCTTAGTAGACCAGTTATGGTACCTTAATACAGGTTCTTCATCTTGGGGTTCCACTTTCTGATAAATAGCCATTGCTGTGCCGTGTAGAGTACGCTTCCCGTCCCGCGTATCCTCTGAGAAATCGATATTATCAATAGCAAAATATACGTGCCGTCCTTTCACGATATCCGGAGGGAGAAACATGCCACCTTCACTCTCTATACGCTTCAGGACAGTTTTCTCAATTTGTGACTCCACCCTTAACAAGCGATTGTACTCTACAGCCATGCCAAATTCATGGAGGAGATTAACCAGCTCTTTGCTTCGTACTGCTTGGTGTATTGCTAGGCTAACTGCGAGGTGTTGGGGCATTTCTCTAGTGCAGTAGACCGCTTTTGACCTCTTATTGTCAACCTGCCTGTCCGTTAGACACAAAGCTATTGTATTCTGCGCTAATTGCATTGCTCTTTTGTGTACCTCATTGCACTTTTTATCAGATAGTGTCTTATTGGGACCTTGGATTATCCACCTAAAGAAGCAGGTAAGCTCTTCGGGGCAGTGATCATGTGTCATTGTATCCAGAGAGCCAGAGAAGACCCATTTCTCGCTTCGATTAATAGCCTTTCTCAATATTGAAGCGGCATCGAAGAGAGTTTTCATAGATTCATCACTGTCAGCTGTGGATTCTACGATATGGATAGCGGCATCTCTACACTGCTTTACGCTGACCCTCTCTGGCTCATTAGCTCTAGTTGCCTTATGGAACTCAACTCCCTTTATCTCTTTCTGGATAAGCTCTTTAACTGAACGTCGACTTAGAGTCTTTGGACTATTGTTCTCGTTTGAAATGGAATCATAAGCCTGTTCCAACTGTGCCATGTTGAGTATTTCTCCGCTATCAAGGGCAGCTTGGGTAAGGTTCAAAAACTCCAGCTTAGCCGCAGTCTCACTTCTTGACCTGTCCTCGTCATCTTTGATAGTTTTACGCAGGACCCCAGTCACATGCTTCGCCCAGCAGCTTTTATGATATTTAATATCAATGGCATGAGCTTCAGTGCTGTCTAGAGCCGTCGAGAGCTTCACGAGCAGTTTAGGATCCTTTGATTGCTTTACTGCATTATCAAGAGAGCTACCAGCAGATGATGTTGACACCAAATGCAGAGGGTTCTGGTACTTCGCTTTTTCTTCACAAAAGAAGCACAGATTGCTGTCATAATGGACGGTTTTCGACCTTGTAAGAAGACCCTGTTTAGTGAAATGAAATGAAATGTTTTGAGATGTCAAGGATGTCATTACCTTTTCAGCGATTCCAAGATGAAAAACACAATAAAATAAAAAGTTAAAGTTATAAGCCATTACACCTAGCAATTACCTGAAGCGATTCACTTGTCTTTCTTCGACCTTCATTTGGCTCTCTAACCTCTCTTTTACCCTCTTGATCTTTCCTGAGTGGGTGGTTTCTTGGTAGCACGACCTATGCCATGTTGCTTTTTCTTTAAGCTCTTCTAGTGGTAGATCTTTTAGCACAAGCCACAATGTTTTCGAGTTGATGTCCTCGTACTTTGAAAGTTCTTCGATGGCTTCTAAAAACTTTTGATGGGAAGTTGGATTTTCAACAAGATTGGCTGTACTTTTTTCTTGGCAGATTACACATAGCTTAAAATCTAAAGGGGCATTAGACCGGCCAAAATCCGTCATACTACTAGCACTGTGATGACTGTAAGTACAACATGGCGGACACTCAAATAATTACCGCTGACCAATAGTTCAGGCTCACAGTCACCCAGGCCCCCTAGGTTAAGAATCCACAGGAATTTGTGCGAAATAGGATTGTAGAAATCGCTCATAATAAAGTTATATAAGCCACACGAAATACATTATCATTACACCTTTTTAACTTTTATTTTTTTTCATTCAAATGCTATACATACAGCATTAATATGCATTACAATGGGTCAACATTATTGTCTTGGATGATGTGTTCACCTTTGGCGTGTTTTGCAATCCAGCCTCGTTTCCATGTATGGGGTCACGTGACACTACAAAGTGGAACCAATCGATGCAAGATGTCTAACTGACTAAGGTGAGCAAGTTTGGCATGATAAGGATTTTTTTGACAAATTTATGGAAAATTATGTGTTTCAGCCTCGCTTTCATGCGTAAAGTCACGTGACCTATGTAAATTAGCATAAATCAACAGGGAGGATTATGTCCAATCATGTGAGCAAGTTTGGTGTATTTTCGTCTATTATTAACAAAGTTATGAGGAATTATGTGTTTTAGCCTCGTTTCCATGCTGGATTTCATGGGTCAGAATTTAACCCCCCTTAAAAGCCGTCTGAGCAAGTTGCAAAGCTGGCACCAAAACTTTTCATGTTTAGTAGGTCCTAATGAACACTTTTACACTAGGTGCTTGCTTTCAGCACGAACTTCACAAGGGACGACATTTGCTCGCAGACTAATATTTGGAGATGCATTCAGGAGGGTTTTTATGGTAAACATTTCAAAAAAAACATTTTAGGGGACGTTTATGCTTATATGATTTTTTTTGTTGAGATTTCTTTGAGTTGATCTAAAGTAACTTGAAAATTTCAACCTCAAGCCGATTAGCAACGTTTAACGCGGAACTCCTTAATTTTTATTTAATTTCTTGTTGTTTTTTTATCACTTTAACGCATTTTAACTCTTTCCTGTCCGAGGACTTTCCCCCTGACGAGTAAAATGGTCTGGCGTTAGCCAGAGTAAAATTAATATGGTGCCATTTGGCAACAGTGCCCGGTAAAGGGTTAAGGTGATAGTTTTTAACCCTTTATCAGGCAGGTTTTCAGGAGGTCTCCCCTTGACGAATAAAATCGTCTAGTGTTAGCCAGAGTAAAATTCTCTGGCGTTAGTCAGTGTAAAATACTAAAGTCTCCATAAGTCACTGAGAACCTATACTGACTGGAAGGAGTTAAGAACATATCAATCGTGATGAGTTAAATTATATAGTGGCCAGACTCCCCAAAAATTTTATTAGGGGCTAGTATCCCGGTGCCCCACCCCACTTCTACTGACCCCATTGTCGGCATGTGTGGCTTTGGCACTCAGTATCAGGAATCAGTTCACAGAACAAACGATTTATTCTGTGATTAAGAATAAATGAATAGAATAAATGATTTATTCTGTTATATGGTTTTGTGGAGAGAACATTGAACTTCTATTAATTCCTTGAACGTTTGCATGGTGATACAGTAGTAAAGTGAATATAAGTTTGTAGAAACACCACAGTTTCTTTCAACAACATGCTTGGGAGCATGACCATGAAATAAAATGGGAACATTCAACGCTTCTAGCTTATGACAGACATTACTTCTCAAAAAGAATGAGAGAAAGTCGAAAGCTCAGCATGATTTAAAAAACAAATTTCTATTCACTTTATTGAACTTCTAGTTAATCGGGGAACTTGACACATGCCTCTTCAGCTCCTGGGTCAATGGCGTTCCCCAGTTTATCGTCAAAGATTTTAAAGGCTGTGTTGTAATTTTTTGATCGACTTGTCTCGCACTTTTGTTGTGATGCAAGTTGTACGAGAAATTGCGTGGTGTAACATACCCGGCAAACATCAAGTCTCGCAACATTGATGATGATGATGAAACTTCATTTAAAGAGGCTAACACTAACAGCAAATCTGTTAGTGTTAGGGGCCTCTACATTATCATACATATATGCATATAAAACAAACAACTCAATAATCCTAACTAATTTACAAAAAATTATAATAATAAATGCAAATTAGAAACCTAAAGAACTATGAAATTATAAACGCCAATAATAAACAACAATTACGGCAACGTCGCAACAGATTTTTGAAGCATTGCACAGTGTAACACCCGTGTTGCAACCTATCTCTCCATATTTTGTTTAATCAGCCAATAATAATACGCCTTCAAGATTCGTCTCCAGTTTCTTTGTCTCCAAAGTCAGAGAATTGCGAGACAAGTTGCAAGAAACATTGCAAAGTGTAACACCCCTACCTACGCAACTGCATCGCAACAAATTCAGCAGTTGCGGCACAAGTTGGACGAAATATTGCATAGTGTAACACCGCTTTAAATCAAAACGTACTTTGTAACGGACACTACGGGGGAACTTGAATCCTGAGATCCCGTAGTCAAATCACCAAGTTCGTCAACCAATCAAATGTCATCATTAATAGCAATGACGTATTTTTGTAACGGTTTGTGACGCAATCAACCAGGATGACTACCGTTACTTATGCCGGTATTGGTATGTGGGCAAACAGACCTGCTTTCCTGGTAATTCTTATTTTGCGTTATGTGGAAATCGTAACTGGAAAGGCATAATTGGCTTTTTTTACTTGTGGAAAAAATCCGTAAGAGAAAATATGTCCGCAACCAACTTACCAAACGTAGTCGTGAACAGTACCGGTACTACACATCACCGCGAGGATCATGAAGATCACAGTCCGCCTTACTCGGTATTGTTTCTCTTCTCAGCGTGCTGCATTGGTGGTAAGAGAAAGACTTTTCTTGCGTATTAATTTTGTTTTTAACATGAATCGAGAAAATATTTGCATAGCCATAAAAACCGTGTATATTGCTGAAGGTGATTGAACGGACGAGGTTATGACACAAACATAAATTCTTTAAAGTAAACCTGACAAAGGATTTGATGTAGGCGTCGTTAGTGTCTCATAGACTGCAGTTTAGCTCAATTAAGTAGTCCATTCAAAATCCTTTCGAAATCTATTGTAATCTGTTCATGCATCCAATATGCAAGAATTAAATTGTACAGACATGTACGACTGGCAACTGCATGTAAAGGGTCGGGCAATTTGATTTATTCAGTTTTTGTTATTCAACAATAAATTGTGGCTGAGGTGTCTGACTAGTTTTTGTTAGGTACCAGTATGCCTATTGAGGCTAAAGGTGGGGATATTCAAACTAAAGGTGCTAGTTTAAAGATTGCTTTCACTGTTATGTTAGCCCAAAGAAGTCACAAGTTTTTAAGGTAAATTTTAAAATATCTGAACTAGACAGAGAACAATATTTTAAGATTGATTTGAAGGTGAGCTATCACAGGTAAGTCCTGCTATACACCCCACCATGCATTCTTTAGATGGCAGGGAAAAGTCTATAAAATTTAAAGTTGATTTACTGACCAATTCTAGTCTGCTAAAGTAAATGCTACACCATTAACTTTAGTGAGCTAAAGTAAGTAAATTAAATTAGTGAGCTAAAGTAAATGCAACAGCAATTACAGATAAGAATATTAGTCATCCTTGTGTGTGCTGTACCTGGTTAGTGAACCTTTTCCTGGGCCTTAAATGGCAGTCAGACATTGGACATCTCTGAACAAATTTTAACCGCTAAAAAAAAATTATTAGAAATAAATTAATTTAGTAACAAAGATTAATGATGTTCTGGACTCTGTTGTCCAAGGGGTGTCTGATTGTAATCCTTTATGGAATTGTCTTGGTACCTAAAAGTGGCTCAGGATGCATCCTGAGAGCTTCCAGAATATCCACCTATTGAAGGCCAGCTTAAGTGGGCCACACCTCTACTGCCTAAAGACTTCCTTGTATCCATAAAATGGCTGATCAATTTAAAAATTCCTATTTCAAGCCTTTTATATAAAGCTAGTCATATAATTCTGTCAAAGATTTTGGGAATAGCAGGGCTGGTAGAAATTCTTAAGGACTTGAGTGGCCATCAAGTCCTGTGCAAATGTACCGTACTATATGTATGCTGTAACAAAGGCCCAAGCATTACTGTGGGTATCTATGGACATTTTCTTTGTGAGAAAATTTTGAATTTTTCATGTCCAGAGGTGCATGCTCAGCAAAAACAGCCAGTATATAAATTTTTCAAAAATTTTTGGTAATTGGTTTTGGTAATTTGGTAATTTGAATATTCAAAGGGAACTTAAGGTGATATAAGGTTTAAAAACATTTATGAGCCATTTGTTGGCTTTTAATCCTGAAGTATTTATTTTGATGACTGAATTCATCAGCTTTCCAGCTATATCTTCTTTGTGGTTTCTTTAGTAAAGTTTAATGGAAACAAGCGATGCCAAAAATATTAGAGGGAAATACCACTATTAAATCTTTTCTTGCTACAGGATCTCTGTAATGAGTCTCTGACACACAAAAAACTTCTCTGATGGCCTTGAACACTGTGTAATATTTTAGCTGAGACTTAAGTGCAAATGGATGGGCATTTACAAAATGCAATGACTAAAGGCAGATTCCAATATAGTAACCTACAGTAATTAACTCTATCTGACCTGTGCGGCATTGTGCCTACCAAATTATTTTTTTATAATTTTTCTGTGCTGAATGAACATAATGAAAGGAAATTTAGTGACTTTTCCTAAAATTTAATCGCAGTCATGTTGACATATGCCTCTTGGCCACCCATAGTCATGGCAACCCAATTTTTCTACTTACAGTACTTTTCTGTCTATCACAGTATGTTTTTTGGATATTTCAGAGTTGGAAATACATTAATAATTGATTTCTGCTGAGAATTCCTTTGCCAGTGAGTGTATTTTAAATTTCTAAAAAGTTACTGTTGATAGACAGGGATTAACTAGGCAATTTTTAGTTGTTTTCAATGTAGTGTCAGGGTAACTGGAGATCTTACGGAGAAGCTAAACTTTTTAGTGTGATATTTAGTGTGGTATGCTTATTTGTGCAAAATTTAGTTTTTGTGGTATTTTTAACAGCGAGGGTACATTTTTGTTGCTATGGAAATAGCGTCATAACGTATTAGTTTACCCTTTTCAACTATGCAAAACTAATGTCACTAGAAAAACTAATATTTGAAAACTGTTGGTTTTACATGAACACACGATATACAAAATTTTTACACTGGTTGTATTTTGGTGAGCTATTTTTAGCGGCGAAGCTATCAGTCATGCTGGTCATGCTGAGCACGACCCAAAGTATTTCAGAGTTTTGTACAGAAGTTTTGTACGCGCTTGAAAACGATAGTTTGCGTGTAATTCTCCTCTGACATAGCACAACCTCCCCGATATTTACGCTATCATTGAATTAGCTAATTTATTCCTTGCACATGCGTACCTTCGAAGCTAGTTTTCGGCATCGGGTCTTCCTCATCTGCAATAGCACGACTCTCATTAAAAATTCAGTAGCAATACTAGCTGGCAAGCAAGTAGTAAACAAAGATGAACATGGATTAAAGTCAATAATACGGATAGTCGGAAGTTTATTCACACGGAGGCATGACTGTACCTCCCCGCTGCTGAAGAGGTCGTTTCCTGCAAGAACTGTAAGCGAGCATAACGTAGTCATTCTGTAATGATGTTAGTTGCTACTCCGAGTGACGAACCATACCGGACAAGTAGAGAAAACTCTACTTGGCCCGGCAGGGATTCGAACCCGCGACTATCGGTTAACTAACATCATTATTCTCCACCCGAGTTCATTCTTCTACTCAAGCCATTTGAAATCAGATAGGAGTTAAATGTCCCGATGTCGAAGAAACTAGTATATGTTTCGAAATATTAAGAGCCGAAGTAACATCAATTTCGCGACCAACTCCCAACTTGACCTGTGGCTCAGTTGGTAGAGCGTCGGACTCGTACACCGAAGGTCGCGGGTACGAATCCCTGCCGGGCCAAGTAGAGTTTTCTCTACTTGTCCAGTATGGTTCGTTACTCGCAGTAGCAACTAACATCATTATTCTCGACCCGAGTTTATTCTTCTACTCAAGCAAGTGGTCATTCTATGTTTAGCTCGCGATGAAGACAAGTACATGATGTTCCTAGAGGTTTGGTACACGAAGACGTGTTGGTTGTATGCAAGTGAAGGCAACAAACGTCTCTTGTACTGGCCGTGCTTGCTCTTTCGACCAGGAGTTTCCAACATCCGAACATGCGCAGGTTACTCCAACATACAACGTTTCTGTCCGATTGCAAGAAGCATGCGAAAGCAAATGTCAAATGGTTGTCTACAAAATGTAATAAAACCTTTGATATGTCTGAGAGGGTTGATGTATTGTCTTGGAGAGCCGGAAGAGAGTCAGTTGAGCGGCATACTAAAGAAGTAAGACAAAACAGAGAGATGCTGAAAACTATTTCTATGTCCTCTACTTTGCTAAACAAGTAGACGACGTCTGGAAGATCAGGTACTGCGGTAGTTTTTACAGGTGACTCAGCCGACGTCCAAAAAGAAATTGATCAAGAAATCAAAAATTGTATATTACATAGTATTCAGGGTGATGAAACAACAGATGTGTCAGCAAAAGAAGAACTCAGTGTTATGATTCACTTGGATAGAAATGGTGAGGCCGTGGAAAGATTTCTAAAATTTTACAGCAACGTTTTAGATTTAGGACGGCGAAGCGACGATGACGGCAAAGAGGACGTCAAAAATTTGTTTGACCTCCAGTTTTTAAGATGGCGCAAGCACCAACCTGAGCAAGAAATCTCTTAACAAGACGTCCCAATTGCATGTCGAAATTAAACTGCTGTTGAAACGCCATGTTTTGTCAATTTGATGATCTGGTAAAATCAAAACAAATCCTTTTTTCTTGTTTTGATTGATTTTTATGTACTTTTCAGAAAGCGAAGGAACTTCGACCTTGTAACGTCGAACTAATTCTAGGAGATTTAAACACCAATTTTCTATCGCAGGAAAACACAGCAGACAAAGAAATTGCTTGAAGGGCTAATGAAATTATACCAACTCACTCAGTTAATAAAAGAGCCGACTAGAATCACAGATACGTCCAACAGCTATATTGATGTAATACTTGCGAATGTGGCTAGTCTAATTGTTACCAGCGGTGTACTTCCGTTAGGAGTTAGTGACCACTGTTTGATATTTGCCATTAGGAAAATTGCTATTCAGTATACAAAGAAACAGAAACTAATTCATTCCAGGAACTTTAAAAATTTTCATGCAGAAAATTTGAAATTTGACCTGAGTTTCATGCTATGACATACCGGTGGGTTATATGATAATCCGAATGATATGTGGAAGGCTTGGAAAAATATTTTTCTCGTTGTAGTTGGTAAACACACGCCTATAAAGAGGAGGAGAATTAGGAACAAAAGATCGCCGGGGCTAAACTCGGAAATTTAAAAACTAATGATTTTACGAGAGAAACTCAAAGGCATAGTCATAAAAACAAAAAGCCCAAACAAGTGGACTGAGTTCAAAACGGCGAAAAATACGCTCAATAATGTCATCACAACAGCCAAATCAGATTACTTCCTTCACCGTTTTAAAGATCTGAAACGCAAATCAAACGAAATCTGGAAACAATAAATGAAGTAATGTCACGTAATGGCAAGCCTAACGCCAAACATAACAACAAACTCTGGCACTATTACAGATCTAGACGGAATCACTGATCTACTTAATGAGCACTTTACAGAAATTGGTCCTAACCAAGCAAATCAGCCTTTCCTCAAAATCCTTTGAAGATTAAGTTACCCCCACTCGGAGCATATTTTAAGTTAGAACAAATTCATGTTCAAGATGTTGAAATACTTTTAACGAATAGGAAAACTGAAAAAATGACAGTTCTTCATAAAATTCCCTGTCGTTTGGTAAAAGAAGCTTTCGAATCGATAGCCTAATCTCTTTGCCTTATTTTTAATAAGTCAATTAGCTCGGAAGTTTTCCCCTCTGATTGGAAAACCGCAAAAGTATTCCCACTCCACAAATCATAGGAAAAACGCCTAGGAAAATGTGCAGAGTTCAAGAAGGATCAGTACTAGGGCTATTGCTCTTTCTAATTTACATTAACGATCTGCCAAATCGTCTGCATCATTCTAAAGCTAGAATGTACGCTGATGACACAAATATTACTGTAGTTAACAGATCACTAAGGAGATTGAATTAACCATCAAGTAACTAAGCAATATCAACCAGTGGTTACTAGCTGACAAATTAAGCCTCAATGCAACAAATCCCGAGCACGTGTTTATTGCATAGGATGCATGCTAACTTAAACAACATACTGAATATCTCACAAACCCAAATGGATGGCCAGAAGTTAAAATTTGTAAAATGGACAAAATGTCTAGGCGTGTACATCGATGAAGAGCAGACCTGGAATGAGCAGATTAACTCCATTTCGGGGAAAGTTTCTCGAGCAATTGCTAGTTTAAGACTAGTCAGACCTTTTTTCACGAGAGAAATGGCTCTTGTAATCAACAATTCTTTAATTCAGTCGCTATTCAACTACTGCAACGTGGTTTGGGATAACTTAACATCTGCCCAAGCAACTTGATTACAAAAGCTAAAGCACTTAACAATCTAGCTCTTCCATACTTATCAAATCTCTTCCATCTCTGTAATTATAACTACAACCTCAGGAATCGAGAAAATATTGCTCTACCAAAGCCTAAATCAGAGCACCTTAAAAAGAGTTTATGTATAGTGGAGGAAAAATAAGGAACAGTTTGCCGGTGGAAGCTTGATTACCAAACGTGGCACTGTTTCGAAAATTTTTCTGAACGTTGAGTTTCTCACGTGAATAAACATCAATAACTTGTATATATTTATTGTTGCGATTTGTACATAATTTAATTGGTTTTTAACTTTGCAAATACTCGGCTTACATGAAAAACAGTGCTTCCCATTGATGTAACTCCGAGTTTGAATTAATTTCTGTTATCTGTTGTGGCACGAAAGTTGTGGTCTTCGATAAAGAGACAGAAGTTCTTGCGGTAACGTCATGATTTAATTATATTTGTTGAGCTTTCGTCCTGCATACTCAGGACGTCTTCAAAGCAAGACTGACTAAGAATGGAAGATGCTTGCAAGATGTTCGTATACATCAAAAGATTTTAATAACGGATTTGCGGTAAAGCGCGTGCGCCAAAGGCGCCGTGAAAATAATTAGAAGAAAGACAGTAAAATCGTTCATAATAGAAACCTAGAGAAAACATAAAACTTTGGAGATTTATTCTGTATCGAAATATATAAACAAGGTAAATAAATGGAACATATTTAACAAAAAAGTGCTGTTCATGTTTCGTTTAATGGTTGTCCCTCCTGGAGGGATAGTGGTGTACTTGAATGTCTATCGTTTAGTCGTATTCAAAGTGCTACTCTGGTTTCGTGGCCTGCAAAAGGTACATGCAATTAGCCCAAAAACTTTTCTAGTTAAAAACTAAAAACAATAACACTAGAATAGGGTCACCG
>JBAHVQ010211645.1:0-12042 GCA_036872915.1 Nanipora kamurai
AATCGGCCAAACCTTTTAATGCTATTTTCGAAAATACTTTACCCAAAGGATCTTTTGGGCAAAGTATAAAGAAATCGAATTTTTCACAACTGTCCAACGATTCTCGATTTTTACAGACAGTCGCTCTTGAGAGCAGTGGCGCTTCGACAGAAAATCCAGTTTGAATTTTTTACAAGGAACAATATCCTTACCTAGTCACTAATTTGATAAATAGTAGCAGTGTTTGGTGAATACCTTGTGGGGTTGGTATGATTCAGGGAATAAAGTCAAAGGGGGTCCTGTTTGAAAGTTGAAACAATGAAACAGAGATATCAAGATAACTCTCTCCCAGATAACTCGGCTGAAAGCATTCACTTAAAACTACGATAACTCTGACCATAGCGTAGGCCCTGTCGTTCAAACTGGATTACACGTGATCATGAAAACATCAATATTTATTTCCATACACTACTTATTGGAACTACGCGATCCCTGGTACACTCCTTTTTTTCATAAGAACGTCTATTTTCGAGCTGAGCCTGAATGTTCTTAAATTTTCTGAGAATTTCAGTCTTAAATGTTCCTAAAACGTTCTTATTTTTCGTTTTAGAAATCTGATTAAATTCTCATTAATACGTGGTCAAAGTACGCACAAAGCAGGTGACAAGTTTGGCCAGAGCACGTGTTTATTTTGTTGTTCGTTCGCAGCCAAGATGTCGTGTCAGCCACCGGCTCTTGGTTATTTTGGCTTTAAGAAAAGTGTAATTCATAGAGGTTTTATAAATGAAATTCATTCGTTCTCAACCTTAGGATGTTCTTAACATGTTCTTAATTCTTGGCCATTTTTCACTCCCAACGTTCTCATAAAATAATCCTTATAAATAAGAGTGTATTCTCAATAAAAATAAATTGGGGAAATGGATACTGTATTTTATCAGGAATGATTCCTTGTGGGATTATTGACATCTTGTTATTGTTTCAAACTTCTTAGAGATGAAATATTATTCCCAACCTTTTATACATTTGTATTTTTACTTTTTGGGAGGAACTGAAACTCGAGGCACGGCCCCTCCCCCATGCAACGGTCCGGCGTTCTTTGTGGGCAATATAATGTTACGGTTATTTCCCAAAGTATAGATGGTCTAGTCGGAGAATTAAGATTTTCCTAGGTCCAGCCCATGTTTCATTCAATTGCAATTTGCGATACCCATTATGCAGCAGAAGAGAATCAAAACGAACGAAACGACCAAAACGAAACGAGCCAGTACGATCCAACACAACTGAAAATACCCGAAAATTAACAACACTAATTTTATATATGCCTAGATATCAGGCGACCAAGGCAAACAGTTCCTCTGAGCAAATGAACTCTTAGCGACAGACAAGCCTGCCATTTCCTTCTCTTCAATTTTCAAAATCGGCAAAATCAACCCTTAGGCTAGCTCTCTAGAAACAGAAAGACGTAAAAAACTTGCTCTAATGGAGCAAAGATTCCATATGATAGTAAACAGTTTAGTTTACGTTCCCAGCCAGGCTAGAGATCTAACACCCCAAACAAGCTATCCGGGTCACCACACAAAGCGGGTATTTCCCCGAAACTAAAATAGTATGACACTGTGGAGTCACCACTCAAAGTGGGTATCTCCATGAAAGTAAAAGTAGAAGAAAAAAACAATATATATGGTTACCACAAAAAGTGGGATCTCTCCTAAGTTAAAATGAAATAAACAAGTGTGGATATCTCTCGACCTTGAAGTAAACAGTTTACTATCCACATTGCATGTTTATTCTATAAAAGCAAAGTTTTTGGGTCCTTCTTTCTGAGGAAAGCTAAGAGTTGATTTTTCCGATTTTGAAAATTCACCAGAAACAAATAGTGGCTTGTTTGTCCCTAAGATGTCGTCTTAGTTGCCTGATTCACCTTGCGTTAGCCTTCGCGTAGACTTTTTACCTCCGTGGAGATTGGGTAAAAAGTCTGCGCGCAGGCTACCTTGCTCAGGTTAAATCTGTGATTTTTAACGTTTGGGTATTTTCAGTTGTTTTTTATCGTATTGGCTCGTTTTATTTTAGTCGTTTCGTTTGTTTCGTTTCGTTTTGGCTTTTATCACATATCCAAATCTTGTGGTCAGAGTTCGCTGGATCAGTTGATGAATGAGTCGGTTGACTGGAATTTTCAGAGTGAATTAGGGTTCGAGGAAGAAGCAGAGCATGCTGGGGGGGCATGGCGTCCCGAATTTTTGAAAATCATGAGTCTCTGAAATGACATTTCCGCATTCTGAAAATATTTGATTTCACACTTTGTAAAGAACAACGAAATCATAAAATTTCTTGGTTGGACAAAATTTATTATCTATAGTAATTAATATGCAAAACATGTAATAAAGAACGTACAATAGCATGTCTATAATATCAGTCAGCCAAAACAAAAGGTAGTTTCATTCTTCTTGGGTGTAACTCTGCAAATAGTTGTACAAGTTCTGTCATTTTGTCTTCACACATTATAGTTTCTCACAGCGATCGCAATTGATCTTCATCAGTGCAAGTCCATTTAATCCCTTGCCAGGCATTGTTGAGCGACGACTAGTCTTGATCAGTTTAAGCTGGCTAAGCATAAAGTAATAGGAAGATCAGAGTCAAAGCCATGTGGAGTAAGATGTGTAGATTAGGAAACTGTAAACTGCTACAGGCATGTAGAGCGTCCACCAATGTGCTAGGAATATCTGAAGACCTATCATATTATTTCCACTTCCTAATCCACATGCCATACTTTGTCGGCAGCGTTTCATTATAGTGAATGAGGTAGATGCTGTTTGTAAAAATCAGCAGCTTTGGCAAGTTCAGCTGGAAGATCGGATTCTACTTGAAGGCAGATACATTCACTTGGAAGGAGATAGAAGGCCAATTGAAATGTCATGAGCTGAGCTAGATTGTCTACAAATCTTTCCTGTAGCTCAACAATTATATGAGAAAGGAACTCATCATACAGAGTAATACGGAAGTAGTCCTGTGGGTTAGGTATTTCAGGATAGCTTCTACGTATCTGGCGGCGCAGAATTCTGGGTTGACATAGTTGAAACTGCTCTTCATGTAAATCCTGTCCCAGCTTTGTTGTCTCTGTGAATATCTTCTTGAACTCTCTAGCAGACTCTTCTCTCATACTCTTCAGTGTGGATACCTTAGACAGAACTTACTTTTAAGCATATACAAAATCTATTGATTGCATCTGAAGTTTCATTGTCAGTTCTCTTAGGAGGTAGAGGACTTGCAGTAGCATCTTGAAGCAGACCAAAAAGGTAGATGACTCCAGTTAGAGAAGAAATCCATTGGCCTTTGTGATACCGTTTCACTATCCCACCGGCAGTCTGTACCAAATTCCTCGTACTGATTTGGGAAAACCATGGCCAGAAATGCAGCATGAACGGCAGGAAGCGTTTCTAGGAAGATCACATATGAATCAATACGTTGAACCCAACGTGTTCGGCAAGCATCTTTTAGCTTCTTTGTTTTTGTTGTTGGCTTCTTCAAGTCTATGACCTTGTCAAGTAGACGCTGCGTCTTTGCCGAGAAGTTGAAGAATCTAGCAATTTCCTCAACATATGATTCAGCATTCTTGAATGCTTGAATGCTGCAAGTGGAGACTACAGCAAGATTTAAGCGATGTGCTGCACAGTCAAAGCATATTGCCACAGGGGCCTTCAAAATTGTAGCGAGGGTCCGAGGGAGGAATCAGGTGGGAACCGTATACAAATGATAAAAATCAAAGGCCAGAAAATCGTCAAGCGCAATGGAATGTCCAGTTTCAAACTGGTGTGTAAGTGGATGAATTCCGTAACCAAATGCTTTTTTGAGCTGTTCAGGAAAGACAAGTCTAGCTTGGCTTTCCCTAGTTTTAATTCCAAACGCTGAAACTTCCTGAAAGCAGCTACGATGATAGTACTCAAGCTGCATTCAGGAAGTTTCAGCACTTGGAATTGAAACTAGGAAAAGGCAAGCTTGACTTGTCTTTGCTGAGCAGCTCTATAAAGCATTTGGTTACTCCTCGCTTCTCGAACTTTAAAGTTGCTAACCGACGCTTAAGGAATTCGTCCGCTTACACACCAGTTTGAAACTGGACATTCCATCACGCTTGACGATTTTCAGATCTTCTGGGTTCGGTTGTTCAAAGGATGATTACCGCTAATCCTGGGTTAAATTTAATTGGCTCTTTTATTTGGCATGTTCTGCCTAGTAATTTCATTGAAACTTTCTAGGAAAAAACCTTTCCATATCTGAATGATATTTAAACAGAAAACTTTAAACATCTATTCTAAATTCAGGAGTATTTCATCCACAAAGTTTTCACTAATCCTGGATTAACGTAATCGCCTTTCGAACAACCCGACCCAGGGCCATAGGGGCCTTCAGTTGCAGAACTGACCTAGCACCTGATATGTTAGATGCACCATCATAGCACTGACCTCTCATGTTAGTGAAAGGCAACCCATAAGCTGATAGCCGCTATAAGATAGTTTCGGTGAATGTTTTGTCAGTGAATCTCTCTTCTTCCACGACGTCCACGACCATTTCCTTAACGGCATCATTTAGGTCATAGCGTAGAGCATGTGATAGCTGTTCTTGGTTAGAGACATAACCATCAGTAACTTCATCTGTAATCACGGTGTAATACTTAGGTCCGTACAGGGAAAACATTGTCAGAAGATCCGTACAGTCAAACCGACTGCAAAGTTTTCCTGTACGGACCGATTATGTAAATAATTAATCTATTTTTCTGTTTTTGTTCAAATCTACCCTTTTACCGAACGTCTTGGGTGGAGGTGGACTTAACCCGTGAGGTCCGTGCAGTACAAAACAAGGCTTATATAATAAGCTTATATAAACGCCCTAGTTTATTCTTCCTCTTCTGTTCCGGGATTGCGTCAATCTGGTTTTCACTAGATCGTACGCGACCAAATCGTAAGCGGTAAGCGTACCAGGAAACTCTTCTTACGACTGAGTTGTTTGAACGATTTTTACTAGATTGTTACGTTCTGGGCATCTGATTACAACTCCGACTCCGTCACAAGTGAAAATCAGCCTTTAGCTCTTCATTCAAAGAGCTGAAGAAGGGGCTGGCCCCCTAAACGTATATTTGAAATAAAGTTATCGATAAATTTATTTGCTAGTATATATTTCGACGGGGTCTTTTTTACGGCTCGAGAGTTCCCACCAGGCTCATAAATTTCTTCGAATTTGGTTATGTTAAAATGTTTTATTAGATCTGCTTCTCTGTTCTGTTAAAAAACATACCTGACGGCATTTCAAAAGAAACGCATGTCTTCACACTTATAATGCGGGTTGCCATGTGACGTCAAAGCGGTAATTTTGAATGGCAACATCATCACTCCGACGTTCAACAAACCAAATAATCAATTGCATTAAGCATCCAATGATAAGGATACCAGCGTTACTCCACGTGAACGAAGCCATATCGGACAAGTGAATAAGAAGTCTATACTTGACTACGGCTAGGATTCGAAACAGCGACTTTCAGTTAAATAGTGCAACGCTCTAGAACCTGAGCCATAAGGCCAAGCGAGGAACAGGTCATGGGATGATTGCGGGATCGAATAACAGCCGTGGTCATGTGGAGTTTTCTTCACTTGTCCATTATGACTTCGTTTACTCAGAGTAGCACTAATATCCTTGTTCTTCACTCGAGTTCATAATCCTATAATGCTTGTATCAAAGGTTAAATTCTTCAACATGAAATACTTAAAAGCCACCTATAAGAGCCAGTACTATTTCCATTTGAAATGACGTCGATCATGTTCGTCCGACGGCGATTAACGAGAGCTTCATTGCCACAGTGCCTGTGCCATGTTCTGCCGGCCACAACAGCAGGGTTGCGTTTACTACAAATATTTCGTAATTCGGTATAATTAGTAGCTTTACAATAATTAAGTTGGCCACAATTATGATGGCAGCAGATGTAGTTCGCTACTGACAACATCTGTCATCTCAAAACTTCAGCAAACTATTTTGCTGCTTCTCTGTTAGGAATACACTATCTTAGGGGGTGTTTATATGGGAAGCGGGACGGGACGTTTGCCGGGACGGGACGTTAAACGGGATCTCGCCATGCATATATTTCTCTATTATTTATTATGTTGCGTTTATATGGAAAGAAAGTTTGCCGAGCGGGATCACGATAAACCGGGACAATTTTTACCATGTTAACACTTCGTCCCGCATTGCCGGTGACGATATTATGCTGACTTTGCCAAAATACTGCTGAAGAGAACTTAGCACTCCTAGTGGAAGTGATTCCAACAAATATTGCTAAAAATGCAAAAGAAATTTTTCACATACTCAGATGAGATGATGGGTAATTTAGTTACATATTGGTAGGATCCAAGATCGATTGTGAATACACAAATAACGATTTCGAGGCAGATAAACGAAATGAAAAATGAAACGTCCCCGGTGATCCCACATGATATCGTCCCGGATGGAAAAATTTTCGTGTAAACCCGGGATGAAAAACATCCCGTTCCGGCAAACATCCCATCCCACCCATAGATATCTGAGATATCTAAGGTCTCGCCTCCCATATAAACATCCCCCTTCCATCCATTGATGTCTGCATGTAGGTACGTACAGGCCACAAATTCCGACGCAAATGACGCAAAAGAAACTAAAGCCACTCCACTAGGCTAAAGTTTTGGTAAAAGTAATTCCGTTAAAATAAACATGATCTATTTATTTAACGTATATTTGTTTACGCTCGCTAGTCCACCCTTTTCTGATGTATGTACGAGAAATTTAAAGAGCAGCAGAAAGTGATCGTTATGTATTTTTATTCATTACCAGCTGACTACTCCAATACAGAAAAGTTGTGCTTTGCTGCCGTTACAGTGTACTTGAAAATGCAAATGAAAAAACGAACAATTTCCAATTTGATAAGCATGGTCGAATATTAAAAATAGGTTCGCAGGGCATATATGAGACCTTACGGATGATCAGGAAGGTAAGATGAAGATGTTGCCACGCGAAGACTAGAGCCAAAATGCTTTTTGCTATCATGTTTGTAAACAAACGTTACGCAATTTGTTAGGTGTATATTGTAAAAATTGAGCTTCAGATAGATAAGGGAGGTCCTTTTGCTTGCTCGTGTTGTCCTCACGATGGCAAAATGCCTGTTTTCACGTCGTTGCCGTGGGCGAGACGGCAAAGTAAACCGGAAATACTGTCACACTGAATGTATAATACCCTGTCACGAAGGCCAAGCTAAACTTTTTTGCCGTCGCCGTCCTCGTGCCATTCTCATGTGTAAGGTCTTTATTATTAGCAGCGCCGTGCCAAGCGGTACCAACGCTGCAGCCAAGCTGTATCAAATTGCATACCTTTCGAGGGCAGCAGGCACTGCTCGGTACGGCTAAAGTTCGGCTTGTAAGCCGAGCTATGGTGAGCAGTGCCGCATGTGCTAACAAATGCGCTTCTTCGCATCTTTAAAAACACAGATCTGACGTCACTTCTTGTACTTTAGGGGGAATTACATGTTGAGAGTAAGCACAGTTCGACAGGCTTCACTTACCCAGGCCGCACGGGGACGAGCTAATAAAAATATGCCAACAGCACGCGACTCGGCATGATACCGCAGTGTTTTCACCTTGAGGGAGGGGTGGTGGCAGAGCGGGAAACCGGGAGGACAGGACCAAAACAGGACCCTGTCAGGAAAGGTTACCCCCGTTGGAACCGAACGTTTGGAAAAAAGAGAAAAGTAGAAGGCCAGGGAGTGATGGGACACGAGGAAAGCATGACTTCGACCCTTTTTTGGCCCAAATTTCCGGTGCATCAAACTTGTCGTTCTCCCGTCGAATTGACCAATGCCCCTCCTGACAAGGTTGTATCATGATCTCTCATGCGGTTTTAAATTATTCATCATCTTTGTTGGGAAGAAATATTCGGTACCTTGGCCAGGTGTCTTTGAACTTTGTCTTTAATGACTCTTGCCCTCTGACGCTGATGCTTACTGTGCATCCATGTGGGGCATTTGTGCGACTATGCATATTCATGTATGCATCTGTGACTCAAGAGCTTCTGTCGCTTTTCCTGTACATATATTTGGCGAATTAATGAAAGTTAAAAAAACTAAAAAAAATTCGTTCATTTGTAAACGCCATGAGAGGTTTTAAAAACCAACTTCATATTTGTTGATTAATGAAGGTGAGATAAGGTTAAACCCTTCGAAATTTTGGACTCATTAAACACAAACTAATTTTAGGGTTCAGATAGAATTTATGAACTTGAATGAACAAAATTGCCATAGAACTAGGATAATAAAATTCTAATTCTAATTTTAAGCTCTCATTACGCAGGGGTTTCTACCTCGATCGTTATCCTGCCTGATATTTTCTAAGAATGTCAGTTTTGACCACATGGCCAACTAGAACGTAAAGGTATGTCTAAACTATGGAACATTATAATGCTCAAAAACATGGTTATGGAAGCAAACGTTTCCCATCATTGGATAAAACGTCATTTCCGCATCAATGTTTTCTAGTTTTCACAAGCTGTTAATTATTATATATACATATGCTCAACGAATGAAAAGCGTTGTTTCCTTCTGGGCAAAGTATATAGTTAATGCAGTTCAGCTCCAGTTTAGGGATTATTCGAATATACTGGTTATGAAACGCTTGAAACTTTATATGAACTTATCATTCTTTTAATCATTTACGTATGTGCATGCATATAAGGATAATTATTTACATTCCACTATTTCCTCCTTGGAGGAAATTTAATGTAAATGGACAGGAACCGACTGACCTATTGGCATTCACTGACATGCGCCTGCGCTATTGACAGTCTATCAAGGATTGAATTACCATCTGGGAACGCTTTGTGGTTGACGAGTGGAATTGTTTACTGTTGAGATCTTCAAGACTGTATTCAAGTATTCTTCAAGTTTAGAAACATTGAGAATGAATCGGCTGTTGGTACTGCTTTTCTCGTCTTGGATATCCTGTGCAGGTACGCTTAATTACGTAGAATACGTAACAGTTTTGTAGTCATGGACATGGTAAGTACACTGTATATTTGAAATCTTTTACTTATCTCAAAGTGATCAGACATCTTGGCCAACCTAAAGTGTTTTACGAATGCATCACAACTGAAATAAGCTCTTTGTTTTGCACTAGTTCTGCTTCAGGGCAAAGTACAATAATATGAAACAAATACTGAAATAGGAAGTTCTTTGAGCTGGAATTAGGCTTCGTATAAATCCTAAGATAAGAGAAATGACACCACAGGGCAACACCTACATTTCAAGGCGAAATTTTATGTAGCTCACTAACGAACTTTTAAAACAATTTATGGGCCAAAACCGCCGATTAAAGCGACGTATTGGTCCTCTCTCCGTTGGCCTTAGTCGGCTTTTTGATGTATTATTTTAAGTCTTTAACAGACACGTGTTAAATTCCGAATAATAACTTATATATATTATAGTAAGTATTTTGTTCACTGAACTGTCAGTAAATTCTACATGTAAGTTTTATTTAATGTTCAGTATTGTCCCTTGGTAAGACTGGTGTTAAGCTATTAGGGATGTCCTTATAGTTGGTCACACGTTTCCTGGATATTGGTTAGTTTCATTTTCAATGGTGTTTTTGTCCAGTTGTGACATATACACGACAGGATTCTACTTAATGAAGATTTGTTTGCAGTTTTTGAATTCTGTTGTGCTCGCCCGATGCGTGAGACATAAAATTTAATTTTTAATGAACATAATTTTTGCTGGATATTGTAAGGACTCGATGAAACAGACGAGCTGTTCACTTCGCTACGGTGTAAAATTGCCTTACCTTTTGCGCTGAAATAACTTGGGCAAAGCCTTTTCTTTAATTCATTTATCTTAACTATCATAGTTGTTTTGTCTCGACTGTTAAAGCAGAATGCATGTCTTGCATCGTTTATTTTGAATTGTTAGGAAGTCCTAGAATAACTTTTGTCACGTAACGGAGACTTGGCGCCATTAATGGGTCGCCGAGGGTAGTGCCACTCGAGACAATTTATCCTAAAATGGCGTTGCAAAGTCTGTGGAAAGACTGGTTGAACGTTATTTGACCGTTTTGTTTTAATTTTGTTTCATGCTATGTTTCAAACGGCATCAAGCCGTAAAAAGGTCTTTGTTTTTAAATGACGAAACACTTTAAATAAGTAGTGTATTGTTCAGTTACCAACTCTTAATTTACCGTAGTCACTCAGAGCCGCTTTTCAAAATAATTAAATTGAAAGGCTATCAGGCTTGCATTTTCCTTAAATGGAGAAACATGTTTTTGGTCCTATTTTAATTTAGTTACTCTAGGTTCAGGATTACAAACAATGGTGTATGCTTTAGTAAAACGATCAATGTATTGTGACGAGTTTCCCTGCCGCAATGCATAAGTGATAGAATCCATCTATCAATAATAATTGCAGATAGTCATCATTAATGTTGATGATTTTGATAATACATGTAAATGAGTTCTTAAATTATAATTAGTAAGCTTCAATGTCTAATGTAATCAATGAAGTGAGTATAATTATGCTTTAATTTGACCAGTGAGGTCAGATCAAAGTATTAAAAACAGGCTACCCCCTAAGCTGGTTCTCCAGTGTTTCTGTACATGTACTAGTGTGGAGCTTAGAGGAGTGGGTCCAAAATTTTATGTTGAGCTTTTAAAATTTATTCAAATTACTGGCAATGAAAGTTACAATCTTACATGTGAACTAGAATACAAAAAATATATTTTAAAGTATGTGTTCTGCAGTTGACAGAAGTTAACTAAACAAAAATTGAATTTTTATTGATGACAACTTCATTTTGAAAACAGAGGCTCTGGTATTAACTTATTGTCTGCCAAGGCCTCTCCCTTTAGTGAGTAAAATTGTCCAGCATTAGACAAATTAAACTGATAAAATTCAATGTTTCTAGTTGTTTTTGTCAACATGCAAGTGTGGAGGAAGAAAGATAGGCAAACATGCCTGTTGCTCATTGTCTACCAAGGGCTCTCCCTTTGATACAGTAAATATAATCTTTAGGTGTTATTGTGGACAGAGTAATGATAACATGTTTTGCTATGCTTTCTTGCTTTTTACATTCTGTATGCATTAGTGTTTTGCTCAGCAATATCTGTTAAAACTGTATTCCATTATTCCATTGGAAAAAGTTTTAAAAGTTTTTCGATGTTTTTATTGAAGGCTTTTCCTATATTAAGAAATTTTTTCATTGATTTTTTGTATAATAAAGCAGACTTTTATTTGAGTATTGTGTACTGCTGTGACATCACATCTGTAACTGCCATTTAAGACTACCTCATTTACAATCACTTTTGCTTGGCAACAAGGTGGGTTGCAAAGTCAGGTTTTACTGAACATATTTTATTAATATCATTAATATGATTTATCTGTATGAGTTAAAATGCAAATCATAACCCCACTTTGACTAGAATTTTTGGACTGCTTTACAAATCCTGTATTTTACTTCAATACACTGTATACAGTACCGTAATTCGTGGACTATAAGCCGCACCGTTATATAAGCCACACCGTTATATAAGCCGCACCGTTATATAAGCCGCACCGTTATATAAGCCACAGGAGCGTTTTTTCGACAATTTTTGCGAAAAATTCATAGATAAGCCGCACCGGATTACAATAAGTCTCACCGTCATCGCTGAAGCTGTCTCTTTCGCAAATGTCTGTGCTTTGAGATGAATTTGAACGGGGTTGATTCCTCTACAAGCAGCTCGTTGTTCGAGAACCCAGGTCTCTATGGCAGTTTCCAATTCTGGGCAGTGAGCCTTCCTCGCTTTGCTCGCATAGATTTTTTTGAAACGTGAAACGTTTCTTCCTGTTTTCGGTATTTACAAACTTGTTTTTCGTTTACTCCACAATTACAGACCACAACTCAGTTACTACGCTCTTTGGCAGATTTAACTACTTCGAGTTTGAACGAAAACGTGTTACTTTTTCTGGATGGCATCACTTCAACGTAAGGTAGAAAATACTTGTCGAAAAAAATACAGTTTAAAAATACCTACT
>JBAHVQ010211656.1:0-12038 GCA_036872915.1 Nanipora kamurai
TTGCCGCCATCTTGGCTTCACTCAATAATGTGCAAAATCATTGCAGCTAGCGTTCCAGTCTTATTTGAGTTCACTGGCTGGAGGTCGTTCCCAGGGCACTTGTCTACTCGGCCGTAACTCGGCAACGCTGTTCTGGGCCCAGTTGTTCAAAGGAGAATTACCGCTAATCTTGGGTTAAAATTTAATCGGCTCTTTTGTTTGGCATGTTCTGCTGAGTGATTTTAGTTCAAACTTTCTAGGAGAACAACCTATATTTGTATGATATCTGAAAAAGAAAATGGTTTACGATTGATATAGTATTATCAACATTCCTTCAGGTTTTAATTTTTTTTACGACGCGAGCAAACTCTGAGCTTGAGAATACAATGTTGTTGATATTCTGATCGTGTTTATAAAACTGAATCATCATGGAAAGTGTTACGTAATTTTGATTAGGTTTCTATTTCTGTTCTTTTATTTTCCATTCTGAAATAATTCATTCTTGCCAAAATTTAATGGTAGTAAATATCTCGCTATTCCCCATGTTTCAATGTCTCTGTGGCTTTTGGAAAGTTTTAGCTAAATACACCAGGATATTCTCATTTGTGGCCATGTCCAGAGGCCGATCCAGGAATTTTCAACGCGGTGGTTAGAAGTGGATGAAGAGTTTGAAAAGTAGGATGTCATTTAGACTACAGAATTATATAGAAACCAAATAGTTAGTTTAGTTCGAATATTTTGGCCCATTGGAGGGTTGTAACTTCTGTAAACCCTACTAGATTTGCCACTGATGTTGCACGTGTTTTGAAATTGCAACATTCATAAATTCGTTAAATTGTTTTCTGTTTTACAGATAGCTACCCTTTGAATCATGTATGGTACACTTGGAAATACGACCCCGGAGTAACCATTGATGATAAAGAACTGTCCCAGTTTATTGTATCAGACATTCAAACCAGTCAAAAGAATGTAACTTACTCTATAGGTATCAGACTTACACATACATTTGATACATATATATTTGATGAAAGAAATTTTTGAGTGTCAGGCTGATACATTTAGAGACTCAAAATGTATCATCCTGACATTTGAAAATTTCCATCACCAAACATATGTATCATTTCATGTTACTTAGTGTCAATGCCAAATATTCCTTGAATATTCATGTACCTTACACGTATGTTTCATTTTTAGCCAAGAATTGTTTGTATGAAAGCAATTGATCATGCCGCAAGTCTTGAAAGATTCTATTTTTGAGCTGTTTATACGTAAATCATTAGCGAGCCAACAAGCCCTGTTCAGAGCGGTAGCTGAGGTGAGGCGTGAGCACCTCCTGTGAGACCTGTACACTCCCATTTCAAATTCTGAAATCAGAAAAGAAATTACAGACTAAAATACTCTTCACGGTTCTTTGATTAGACATTTTGAATCTTAGTCTTACAAAGAAACGAAAAATATCAGCCCACAAGGATCATTAAAGATTATTACCTATTTTTAAAACGATCGTATATACATGTTGAGAATTGATTTAAATCCTCTTGAATGTACATGTAGCTCAGCGCGAGCATTTATTTATCATGAAATACCCGGATGGGATAGTGATGACGATGGTTTTTCTCGCACTTGGTTGACCCAAATGATCACGTATAGCCAATCAGCGAAAATTATCATAGAAGCCAGCACACCGTTAAGTAGAGAACGATGTCGAAATTTAGGATAATGCGTAGCCAGTACATAAAACATCGCAGAAAGTTAAAAGGTTGGTAGACTGCCGAATATACGAAGAGCAAAGGTCTAAAGAACACGTTTCACTCTCTGAAGAAGGCTCTTTACTCGAAACAACAGAATTTTTCTACATATATTTGGCAGTCTGCCAACCTTTTAACCCACATTGAAGAAGAAAATATAGTACGTTTAAATGATACAAAAGTCTTTTTAGAGATCACTGATGGGAATTTTTCAGAGAAAGTAAAATGCCAGAGTTTCCCACCTATGCCTTCCCCAAAAAGAGAGTTTTTCAGTGAATAGCTAAACGTTTTTTGTTCTGTAATATCGAATTGATTCCTACTCCACTTCTCGTATAAAATAATTTGCAAAATATGTTAACACTGTTTACATTTCCGATTAAGATTTTCTTACGTTTTGTTATAGTGTATATTACCAAATAAATAGCCAAAGTAATTTTCCTCATATAAAATTATCACCGGAAGACCGACTTTAACATTATAAAAACTTTTTTAAAGGACTCTATTCCAATCTCTTGACGTTCTTTACATTTGAAAGACGCCTCGGGTATTTCTTAATTCAAGTTTATATGCCGTGCATCTTCCTCGTGGTTCTGGCCGGATTTTCATTCTGGATGGATCCTGAAGCTGTTCCCGCTCGTGTGGCCCTAAGCTTGACGACACTTCTTACTACTGCAACTATTTGGTCCTCCGTCAATTCGAGCATGCCGAAGGTCAACTACGTCAAAGCCATCGATATATTTTTTTTGACTTCATTTGGTTTTGTATTTTCCACTCTTTTACAGTACATATTTTTACTAACTCTAAAAGCACGAATGTATTCGAGAAAACTCAAAAAGGAATCACATAAAAGAAGTCATTTCATAAAGGTTAGTGAGAAAAATCATAGATAAATGGAAGTATAGTGTTTCTTGAAAACTAGACACAGTATTGTACATGTGGGAGCTTGGAGTGTATCAGACGACCAGAGAACATTCGTCGAGCTCGTTTCCTCAGGAAAAACGATTTCTAAGCCCTAGACGGGAATCGAATCCGACACCTTCTGATGCCCGGTGAGACGCTCCAACCACTGAACTGCCAAGACTCAGATAGTGTGCTAAGGTGCAGGTTCATCATGTATACAATCTAAGCTTAAGCCAGGTTATGAAGCCTACAAACATGCAACTTCGCTCAAGTCTTGGTAGCTCAATGGTTAGAGCGTCTCACCAGTCATTAGAACTTAGAAGGTTGCGGGTTCGATTCCCAACTATGGCCAGAAATCGTTTTTCTGACATGATGAGCTAGACGAACGTTTGTTGGTCGTCTATGGTATTTCTTTTGTTCGAACACGACATTCGTGCATTGGTTGTTAGATTAAAGTAGCTGATCGGGAGTAGACTGGTAATGAACGGTAATATTTGTCTTAACCCGATTCAGACCGTGGGAGGAAAGTTTCCGCGCTGATTTCAACCAAGGTAAACTTTCTGATATTCAAGCAATTACCACCAAATTTCGTGACGTCTTTTAACGTCTCTCTCTGACGGTTTCTGAGAGACATGTTTAGTAAGAAACTGATTTCTTTCATATTCTTCTCAACTATTATTGAAATTATAGAATAAGGTGCACATTATTAGCCTTCAGATTAAGTTTTTGTACGACATTTGTCACATTTTGTGACAATTTGTGCCGTCACAGTTATTTGTGCAATACCTTCTCGACAAATTCAACTTACCTGTTTCCTCAAAAAGCAGAATACCTGAGTCATGACTTCCTATGGAAGAAAGTTTCGTAAATGTTTATGAGCTTCTGTGTTGTTTTAGCATCAAAGTTTTTCCCGCCAAAACGCACTGGAAAACGTACTGCGATGATCTGAAATACTACCATACCTATTAAACGGGTAGTTCAGTAGTTTTACCCTTTACTGGCACTTTATTTAGAATTAATATTTTGCCAAATGACAACATATGATAGACAAGACTGGTTCGGCTCGTTTTCAATAAAAACGGTGATTTTCTGCCTGTACTATTGAAAGCATATACGAACATCTTGAGTTCCTTTACAGGTACAAAATGATTTTTTTTTTAACTTTATTAGAATGGATGAAATAACTCTTACATCTAGTTGTACTGTCCCGAGCCAGCTGATAGTCATTTGTTGCGATATGCAAGGGTTTACTGGAAAGCTTATACTTGGTATACGACAAAGTTTCTGAAATGAATAACTGACGTTTGGAGGAAGCGTCCTTTATGACGACTTCCTAAATTCTCTAGCCTCTTCGGATGTCACATTTTTTTACTAAATCGGATAATACAACGAAGAGCGATTATGGAAGATAATCCTTGACCTCTTTTTCCTTTATCTTTATCTTCTTTGCAAATTATTAGGAACTGGGACAACTTAATGGCAGCTCTGGATTATGCCAGCCGATCAAAAGACGTGCTTCTTTATCTACTCCTACTGATCAACCAGAGAACATCTTTGTTTGTGATGAATACTTGGCTAGCAGTCCACGAACACTGACAAAAAAAACTGAGCTGAATGAAGAGGGTGACTTTTCAAGTCATCGCAGTAAGAAATTCGGAAACAGTGACTTAGAAATATCGTCCTACTGGCAAAAAGATAAAGAGTTTAAATGTGTTCTATGGCTTGATAAACTCTCCCGTGTTATTTATCCATTGTGCTACGTAATATTTAATTTGACGTACTGGTTTAAATAC
The DNA here is from genome assembly GCA_036872915.1 of Nanipora kamurai. Taxonomy (NCBI): domain Eukaryota; kingdom Metazoa; phylum Cnidaria; class Anthozoa; order Scleralcyonacea; family Helioporidae; genus Nanipora; species Nanipora kamurai. The sequence goes on from JBAHVQ010211656.1 coordinate 4,421, forward strand.
GGTCGAACATATTTCCGACGTTATGTTCACTTATAGATAAGTGAGATTTTATAAAAAATCATTCGAATCAAGTGATCAATACCAGAGTAGAGCGAATTACAATAGCAAGACAAGGTAAACTTGGATTATTTCATAAAAATTTACTACAAATTTGTTTCGTATGGCAAGCTGAGCCTGCCGCACTCGTCAGGTAGTGATCGCGTATGATGTTGGTGCCTAGGAAACTTGTGAAATGAAATATATATATATGTATATATATTTCATTCTGCTCATCAGCACTATATATATATATATATATATATTTCATCCTGCTCATCAGCACTACACTGATGAGGCCCAAAAGACCGAAACGGTTCCGTCTGTAGTTATGTATATATATGTTCTTCAAAAATATCTCTCATGTCATCCGAGGCATGTAAAATAGGCCAGAGTGATTCAATATTGAGGTTTAATCTCTTAATCGTATCAATAGATAAATATATCGTTTAACAGGCTAAAAACCTCGCGGTTGTGAGACTGAATTACATGTACAAATACAAAACATATTCTTATTAATACACAAAATAAGAAAGTAAAAAAATTATTGAACTACTGAATATAGTATTAATTCTGACTAATCAACTATATACTTATTATAAGAATGCGTGTATAATTCAAGTGTAAAACATCAATTGTGACCGATATCTTAATAAAATTTGACCATGAGAATTCAAATCTTAGCGAAATCAATTCAATCATTTCAATAGTTACCTAAAAAGAAGATACTAATTATTGAACAATTAGTTTACTGCCAATGAATCAAATACTTGCTAAATTCTTTTGATCAAAAATGTGAAAGATTATATCTATTCGTCTTGATAAACCGATTGTACCAGAGAGCTGATATTCAGTATTTAGTCAATATATAAAAGTATCCGACATTATGAGAGGATTTAAGAAACCGGTGCATTTCGACCTTGTTGGTTTGCTGCCGTTGATGTTCGGATACGACGCAGTAATACTAATGTGGATCATGTTTTCAATCAGACATGCGCCGAATGCGTTCGCCAGATATAAGAACAGTTTGTAGATAATCAAAAGGGTTGGGAAACTGCCAGAACTTAAGAATGAAGAAACTGACGTTTCGAGCGAAGGTCCTTCGTCGTCACGTTTCACTCTTTCGCTCGAAACGTCAGTTTAACCATTCTTAAGTTCTGGCAATTTGCCAAACCTTTGATTATCTACAAGCCGTTCAATATTGGCGACGTAGCACTCTACTTAGATATAAGAATAGTCGTTCCATAATTATATTTCAAATAGTCAATCTTTATGTTCCGAAAGACCGTTAACAATGGAGGTTGTTGAGGAGGTTGTTCGTTTACTAGAAGAATTTGTACCTGTTATTATCACATTTGTCTTCAGGGGCATTAAAATATCCAAAAAATGTAAATTAGGTGATTTATGACGAGATAAGCTCAACACAAAAAAAGTTTAAGTTCAACGAAGGGGAAATATCTCCGTAAATATAAACTCAAAACCATTGAAAATTTGCATATGTACAACTTATTCTTTAAAAAGGGTAATACGACAAAGAATTTGTATTTAAAATGAGACTTTAAGGCTTGTAGACACTGGACGAGGAACGCGATGCCGTAACGCTTGAAAATTAGCTCCATATTATTTTAACCTTTTACCCAGCACGGTTGCCATTTGGCAACTTATTAATTTTACTCTGACTAACGCGGCTTTCATGCACAAATATAATGCGCCCAAGCATAGATTATTTAATTCTTACCATACATCTGCAAAGTGTCAAAATTCTCGACATGTTGTTTCCAGAGATAATATTCATTTCATAAATTACAATTTTTCATAAGATTAGTCGATGACACCATAAACTATCTAATCGGAATTTTTCAAAAATCTGAATTTGTTTAGAATCGATGCAACTGAAAAACCAGGCGGAAAACGTATTCGAATGATGAAAATCAAGGCCGTCTCATTCTCTGATGATGTTGCGTCTTAAGCAACGAAACGTTAGATTTAAATAAACCTTTTAACACAAATATGCCTGTCTTAAGAATTTTTTGCTGGGCCTTGATTTTCATCATTTGAATTTGTTTAAAGATGAGAAGCTGAGAACAACTTTATACCTCTCCTCAAAAGTATTATAAATAAAGTCTAAATTGCATTGAAGATTTTTTCAAAAGAGAAATACTTTAAATTTTAGACTTCTGTATGCCAACTTATTTCATTATTTAAATATCTGGTGTGCAGGTGGGCTTATAATGATAATATTGATATCTGCAATCATTTTAAAACAGATGGTACCTAAAACCATTTAGTGGATTTGCAATTTCACCTCATGGAATGAAGTTGAAAATTCAGATCCACTTAACACGTGGACAAAACGAGCAGAACCGAAGGCTGTTATTTCCTTCCATACCTTCGCAGCACCGTAAAAATAAGAGGAGAATTTTTGTGTTATTTTACGGAAGGGGAGCCCAGAGTATCTCGGGAGTCGTTATTTTATTAATTTGGTATGTTCGGGATTTCTCAAACTTCAAAACACTGGATTACCACAAAATGCAACTCTTTTCATGTTTCTTGCAGACTTATTATGACAAATAAGCCTGTAACCTTTGATCGACTGAGTTTTTATTGATCTCTAACGTTTGAAGTCTTGAATGAAAAATATTTCACCTGTCATGCTATATTCAAGCAAATTTTAGGGGGGTCGACCCCTTCTCCCAACGTGCACCGTCAGGTACGAGCCCGGCTTGTACTTTTTTATTTATGAATTGTTGTTGCTGTCCAAGTGAACTCGGTAGTATCACTGCGTTGGTGTAAAAGATTTAAGGGAATTGGCTGGGACCATGTAGGTGAAGACTAAGGCTGGGGTCAATGACTACTTGAAGTTTTCCTGCCTAAATCGGTTTATTATTGTAACAAATTTCGCAGCTTTGGGTCTCCCTTAAATCATATCATTGTTTTATCCTAAATTTACTTAATTATTGCAGATATTTCGACAAAGTTGAACCGTAGGAATCCAATTTAGCAGAGGTAAATCAAACATAGCGGTATTTATCCTAATAAAGATCACGCTAATTAGCAAACAGTTAGCTTATAACGAAAGGCTCGTTCTTCAAGCTTTATGAAAAGTCAGAAAAGTTGTGAGTTCCCCAACGGGAATCGAACCCTCGTCTCCCGATTGCCGGTACGGTTGTCTTACCACTAGACGGCATAAACGGCAATAGGGAGACAACTAGACAACTAGACGGCAATCGGGAGACGCGGGTTCGATTCCCGTTGGGGAACTCACAACTTTTCTGACTTTTCATAAAGCTTGAAGAACGAGCCTTTCGTTGTTTATATCCAAGCTTGCAAACACTTACACTCTCGACGATCTGTAGACTGAGTTTGTAGACTACTCGTATGTAGTTAGCTTATAAGTCGAATACTAGCCTCATTCAACTGATCAATTTGAAAGATTATCTATGAATGATTTTAAAAGATTTTAATAGAAATATTAAAGCCCAGCATAGAAAGTGAAACAATGGCCTGATATTAAAAGTTTAATAGAATCATACGTTTCGTTGTTTACATCACAACATCTTCAGAGATTAAAGTTACCGAAGCCAGAGTATATATTTACATGTGTCATAAATTAACCATTCAGATAAAAATATATTGTTAAACGGAAGGACAAAGAGGTGAGAATAAGAACGTGAGTAAATTAAGATAACAGAGGGAACAAAAACAATTATGAAATTGGAAAAAGTGGGGCGGAACGGATGTTGGCATTTAAAAAAGGTTTAAGTTTGCTAATAAGAAGGCTGTTGCGAATAAGAAGTTCATACTCGAAAGAGCTAGAGGAAAGAATTTGAAAGTCATTGAAAGAAGCAGGATGACGCGTTTCCTGAAGGTGAGAGAGGTTTCAACAAGGAGAAGAGCTGGAGCGTTTCTTGCTTGTTAAAGGAGTTACCCCTAAGTGCTCAGAAACACGTGGGACCAAAACTGTTGACCAAACAATTCCCTAGGTAAAACATGGATTGCCTACTAAAAGTGACCCTGACTGTTAAAGCATACATACATGACATCCTGCTTATTAGCATATCAAGGTGAAGGCACGCTGACTATAAACGCATACGTATACATCTGCATTACACTAATAACGTAGTTAGTGAACTTTTTCATAGATCAGAGCAACTTAGGACTCGTAGTCATTGAGGTTCCGAATAATTTTATCAACATAACACTTTGGCCAGCCTTTTTTGAGTTGGTTCACGAAAGATACAAGGCAGAACGTCACACTGAAGCATCACTGAAAGGTTAGAGTATAAGTTGTTATCTCATGGACAAGACAGGGCAAGCCAGCAAAGCAAGTTGCTGAGCTAGTCCAATTACAAAAAGTGCGTATGGGTATCTGACATTCCTTTCGTTTCTTCTTACAACAATTTAAAATTTCATACTAAAAGCTGAACACTAATCTGGTTCACCCTAGAGCGCCTTACCGGTCATCAGGAGGTTGCCAGTTCGATTCCCGTTTAGGGATCAAAAATCGTTTTTCTGAGGAAACGAGCTAGGCGTTGGTTGTCTAATTTAAAATTTCATATTAAAAATATCAACTATGCTTTGTTGGGTAGCAAGGAACTCGAAAATATAGAACAAAGAGGGAAGGATGAAAAAAAAATCAAAAAAGAAACTGATATTAAGGATTGAAGATCCTGCACAAAACGGGAACCAAGGATTGCCTTCGTTCGAAGCAAAGTTGATCTCTCTGTGCTTTCTTGGATATTATACGTGTTAGGTCCATAATTGCGGTACATAAATAAATAAATAAATAAATAAGTAAATAAATAAATAAATAAATAAATAAATAAGGTTGTTGCGTGTATGTGTATACGGGAGTGGATAATATTGTAGATAAGAATAAAGAATCTCTGCGAAAACAGGTGCTTTTCCTTCTGTGTGCTAAAAATACCTATAGGTAGTTCTCTGTCTTGCTGGAGTTGTTTTTAAGGATATGGTGTCCTCTTTGTCCAATATTTTACTTAAAATTAACAGTGGCTGTAATTCTTATAAAGGTTTAAAACTGGTACCCTTTTAAGCTAAAATTAATAACTTAGGCTTGGCTGATTAAATTCATACTAGCATAAAGGCAGCTATTCTGTCAGAGAAAGAGCTTCTTGAAGAAGTTCAATATCACTAAATTCCACATAAATATTATGACTTTTAGATACATGGTTTGTGTTTCAGAATCTAAACTCAAGATGTCATCAGTTATTGCTGAAGTTTAAAGTGATTAAAGAATTCGCATAATTTGCTCAACAGAACCGCATTCGCTCGCCTTCAACTATAGTTTAAAATAAGACAACATCTCAAAATGTTTAATGAATTTTCAATTTTTTATTAATTCTAAATTTCATTTGTGGAAGACAAATCAGACCAGCGACCATTATGAGCCGTAAATGTCAAAAGCTCAATGTCATCAGAGATAAAAAAAGGAATGGTTGTCAGGGTCCTCCACGAGGACTGATTAGAGCCTAGTCAAAGCATTTTACCATTCGTCAGCTGTTAGGATTACAGATTATATACTAGTGAGAGGCACAACGACGTTTTTGTGAGTTTATAAGATTGAAAAGGTTTGCCATCATTTAAATGAATATCCTTTTTGAGACAGGATCGGGGACCTCCCAGGGTTGGAAGACATCTGCTAGGATATATAAGAATGAAAAATAGAGAACATTGTTTCTGAATACAATCCTTGACGACCCAGGGACCCCATTGTATGGAGAATTCCAGCAAGACTCACGAAGAAGTCTCTCGAAGAAATAGGTTATCTCGCAACTACATAATAAAAACTTCAGCCGAGACTAAGTTATTGTATTTTCAGCCAAGGCTAAAATTCGTTGGTTTACCCAGCCCCTTAGCTTTAAAATAAGGCCTGTGCTTGAAGATTGTTGTACCAAATTATCATATATCTTGTCCAAACTATACCTCGATTTGCAGAATGGTTTGATGAATTGGCTACTGATAAAAGTTTAATTAATGTTTTATTACAACTAGTTGTGCTTGCAGTTTACGATAAGAATTTAATTGCTTTTGACGCCACGTTGTCTAATGGTTTCAAGCTTTGCCTAGTCAATTTTTTATGGTTACATGCTCAATGGAAAAGTCCAATGTTTTCAATTTGTTGATGATGACTCAGATGACTTTCGACAAGGTAGTTATAAATACATCCTTGCTTAAAAACATTTAAACTTCAGGCGAGAAATCCACGCAAAAGTCATGCTAATAAGACTTGTCAAATCGCGTTTACACCGGTAAAATTGTTCTTTTTAGAAAACGATCATCAGAGAATTTTCAGCTCTCATGTTGAGTTTAGATTCACAAATTAGAACAGTGCTTACAAAGCTCGTTTTGAAGAACTGTCGAATCAGCACACTTGAGAAAACCTCTAAAATAAATGAAAATGTGTCTAAAATTAAAAATCACATGAAAATTACAAGTTTTAACTGGCTGAAAAATAATGGTTTTTGGTAAAGAATTAAGAATTGCTCAGTAACGGGAGCAGTATACGTTGGCATGCCTGTACTTTTAACTGTGCCTGTGTTTGCCTGTGTTAGTGTCTCGGTGTGTGTCTGTGTGGGTGTCCGTGTCCTTTTATGTCCACATCCTGTCTCTGCCTCTGTGTCTGCATGCATATGCATTTATATGTTTAGATATTCATAAGTATACAATTCATTTAGAAAATAGAAAACATTAATTTTTCATGTTTCCATAGAATTATAGGAACACGATCGGAAGTTTGTGAGAAGAAGAAACGTCTGTGGGAACAGGAGCTGGAAGAGGTAGGAAAGGGTGTAAGTTTCCGTCATTTGCAGTTTTTCAGAACGATCATGAGTGTCGCTATATATTGAAGCTCATTCTTTTTCCTTGCCAAAATATTCTGTCGAAATATGTAGTAGGAATGAAATTCCTTTGTATTTTCATTGGGAGATAACGATTTTTGGTATTGGGGAAGAGGGGTTGATTCTTAATATGTAAAACGAATGCATTCCCGCAAACTTCCGAAAGAAACTATGTTATGAGTTAATAAGGACGTAACACATATAGAACTTCTTTATACCATTAACAAGTAAGCTTTCAGTACGAGGCGGAATAGACCTTATGCATAATTAACTATGCGCGCGGTGAATTGTGGTCTTAGTAGTCACGCGAGTGTAAACATTTCAGTATGGCCACTGTCGAAAGTGAGTGTGCTGCTGTTTTTTGTCGTCTTTCAGATGCTGTTAAATCCAACGAAGACCCTAGTTCTTTTAAGAACTCTTGCACGGGTCTTCAGAGATTTGACAGCCCTGAAAATAACGGCGAAAGTCCAGTTTCTGTGCCAGCTTCGGCCAAGCGAAGTGGAGGTATTGCACTTCAGCAACAGTTTGATCCGAGGACCAAAGAAGATATGCTCAACGCGGATGCAAACGGTTGGACGAAATCATTAGAAAAACTGCCCTCATTTAGTCATAAGAAGTTGGAGAACAAACTGGTGGAGAATAGCCGGACTATGCCAGACAAGATGGCTCCAAAAGCGTATCGGAACATGAAGAAAGGTTATGGGCTGTGGAAAGAGGGGTATGTC
>JBAHVQ010211677.1:0-12037 GCA_036872915.1 Nanipora kamurai
GGAGTGAAAAAATGCTGTGTGATTTCCTCCCTATGTAAATAGAGCAGATCACACAGCATTTTTTCACTCCTGATGATGACTACACAATAGTTGAAACGTTGAGAATTAAAGATGATTTCTATTTACGGAGTTTCCATTGTTTCTGGACTTACGTGCTCCATCTTTATTAAGATCTACATCAAATTCGAATTTACTCAGATCTGCATTAGGATACTTTTTAAGGAAATCAGCCCACATTTCTGCTCTTTTCCTCTTGTGTTATCCATTGCTTTTTCATAGTTCCATATATAATATACTATACTGTATATTATACAGTAAAGTAATGAAAAAGATAACTGTGTTTAGAAAAGGAAGCATCAAAGAGAGCATTCTCGATAAGGCGATTTCGATGACCCATGAAAACCCGCATATACAGTATTATTAAAAAAACTACAGTCTTCTGGGATCACCATAATCTCCCTGAAAAAAATGAACTACCATATAATGGTTTTAAAAAGACAATACCAGGAGGTTATTGGACATTTAGTATGCTTAAAAGCGAGATTGAGAGCTATGGAAACGTCACTTTAGAAGCTAATGAATATGATGGTACATGCTCAATCACTAGTGATAATGCATTAGATTTAAAAAACGTTGGGCCTATTTTAGGATTCAATAATAACCAGGTAACAAAGGCCAACACAAAAACCAAAAGTGGAGGAGTGGTTGACATAAATAATGGGGTGACTTACATGGAAATAAGCTGTAGTTTAGTCAATAAGCATGAAAATGTCGACACAAATGGTAAGAAAAGTGATGTTGTTGGTATTACCAGCAACAACTACACAGTCAGTAAAAGGTAGTGTTCAACATTCTGTAGACATTGAATCCAGGGTACCAATCAACAAGGGTATCATAAATAAGACGATTTTTAACACCACAAATAATGACAGTATAGTACTGTTAGAATTATATATCATGTAATTTATATGGGTAAAGATATTGAGTTAGAGCAAGGGTTGAGAAATATCTATTATAATTGAAAAAACTGGTTACCAATTAGAAGATGGGTTAAATCTAAATAGAAAACTGGTAAAAGAGTGGTTAAAATTACAGGACACATACACCAGATACAAGCCAAATATCAGAAAATATAAATTTAGACAAACTAAAGTTAACCATATTGGCAAGCAAACACAAATGGACCTCATTGATATGGGTTCATATAAAAACAAAAATAAAGGATATTATTGGATATTAACAGGCATCGAAATACTTTTAGTAGGTATGCATTTGCTACACCAGTTTGCTGAAAAGACACTAATAACACGACAAAAGCAGTCAGTTTAAAGAGTGTTTTGGTGAATATCCTAAATTAGCACAATTTGATGACGGTAAAGAGTTCTACAATGTTGACGTAATCAGAAAGACATGATTATAAAATAGTGATAAAAAGGCTGGCGTTGTGGAAAGATTCAACAGGACACTTAAAACTACTATGTGGAAATACTTTTACAGTAAAGGGACTCAAATGGTTGTCTTGGATCAGTATATCATTACAATAATACAAAACATATCACTATTTTAATGAAGCCAAAAGATGTAAATAAGAGTAGAGAGGATAAAGTTTGGACAACACTGTATGGTCATTTGTTTGGTGACTTACCTCTACCTAAGTTTAAAGTTGGTGATACAGTTAGGATATCCAAGTACAAAAGCATTTTCACAAAAGGTTATGAAGCTCACTTCACAGCGGAATTCTTCTAAATAAGCAAGGTTATTAGGAGTGACCTAACTGTTTATAAAGTAGAGGACCTGGAAGAGGACCTGGAAGAGGACAGAGTTGAGAAAATACTAAAGAGGAAAACTGTAAAAGATAAAAAGATGACTCTTGTTAAATGGTTAGGTATGATAGTAAACATAATAGTTGGATTCCTGAGAGTGATATACAAAATATAGAGTAACATATATAAATGGCTGTTGGAGGATTTGATAATTTTGATATGGAAAATATGGGTGAAAATACCTTGAATACAATGACGTGAATGATGAGAAGTTAGATAATGAATATGACAACCTAACACATGAACGTTTAGATTTATTGCGTGGGGATAGTAATAATGTTAGATTAGATAACGTCAAAAAGAGGATCACTTATATTGAAGATATCCGAGGAGATAAGAGAGATAATGAGACATTTATTTCTGAATGCCCTCAAAACGGTAGGTATTACGAGATACCCAAATCCGATGCCTAACCAGGGCGAGGAGTATAATTAAGCCTGGCCTTACATTTTTTGAGCGTGGGAAACAGAAAAGGATTTCAGAGGGCAATAACTGCCCACAGCCAGGGTTTGCTTGGTGGAGTATAGTGGCAAACCAGTTCCACAGGGAAAGTGCGAAGGGACTGTATATAAAAAGATGTTCCAATGTCTCTGGGGCACCACAATGGCAGGCGGGGCTCACCGGCATGCCGAATCGGCAAAGGCGGTCTGCAGTTGGTAAGATACCATGAGCCAGCTTCCATGATGTTTCCTGGGCCTGTCGATTGAACCGAAGGAGTGTTATGTTTCGCCACACCGTGGGCCATTCGATATTTCCTAGCCTTCTGAACTTTTCCACGCATCAGTGTTGGTTGTGGGCATTGGTAATGAGTAGATGGTAGATAATTCGGGCTGTTGCTCGTTCTAAAGGGAGTGGTTTGAGACCCACTCGTGGAATGACGGGGGAGGAGTTTACGAGTTGGCCGCCACAAGATAGCCAGGCTTCCACCACAGCTCTATAAAAGGGCGGAAGTCGGCGCAAGGTGGAATTTCCCACGAAGGAGAGTCCAAAAGCCCTGGTGACGGGTTCAGCCAGGAAGGCCTTTCGCAGGTGGAACCTAAAAAAGGACTGCCACTGCCTATCCTCGCCCCAAAAGAAGCACTTCACCCCAAAAGAAGCACTTCACCCATATCATCTGAAGAGACAACAGCCTGCGAGTCACATCAACAACCCCTAATCCACCAAGGTCGGGGGGTTGTGTCACCGAAGACCTGTGGAGCCATTCCATCTTGTTATTCCAAATAAAAGCGAATATTTTACAATTGATTTGGGAGATTATGTCATTAGGAATTTTAGTTATGGACCCCAAGTACCAAAACGTACTGAGGCCCAGCGAATTGACTATTAAACTTCGTCCCCGGAGTGTTAATTTGCAGCGCGCCCAAGCCTGCAAGACTTTCTCCAGTTTCTTTAAGAGTGGCCCCCAGTCCTCATTTCCGTCATTACTAACACGACTTCCGAGGGCCTTGATAGAATCGGAGGAAAGCCGAAAATCCGCGGGAGAAGAGTACGGTTTTGCCAGGGTCCCAGCATTAACCCATGGCATTTGCTCCGGTTGAGTTTTGCACCGGAAGCTTTCTCGTACCTCATAAACAAATCCAACAAGGCCCTTACCGAATCGTCCGTCGTTACGAAAGTGGACGGGTCATCGGCATGTTGCGTTAGCTCGACACATTCCCTCCCAGTAGGGAGGGGGAACCCGACTATGGCGGGGTCTGCGCAAATGGTGCAGGCCAATGACTCCGCAACTAGGACGTACAAAAGCGGCGAGGGAGGACAACCCTGCCGTACTCACCGGCCAACAGGGAAGAACTCTGTTAGGAAACCATTCACTACCACCGCTGAAACCACCTGGGAGTACAAAAGGCTGACCCACCACCTAAAAGAAGGGCCAAAACCCATTTGGATCAGAACTTTCTCCATATAGGCCCACTCTATACGGTCGAAAGCTTTCTCCTGGTCCAAGGAAAGAATTGCCACAGGCACTGCCATAGAATTAGCATAATCTACGACGTCGTGGAAAGGATGAATGTTCTCCCCAATTAATCTTCCTGGAATGCCACAGGACTGATCTGGTGACACTACCGATCTGATTACAGAAAGGAGTCGATTAGACAACGCTTTTGCAGCGATCTTATAGTCCGCCAGTTTGCAGACTCAAGAAGGTCGCCCTTCTTGTACAAAAGCGTTATTGCACCTGAGCGTTGGGTTTTGAACAATTTGCCTAAACGGTAGCATGAGTTGAGAATACATTTACCAAGTCTGGGCCCAATGATCCCCAGAACCGAAGGTAGAATTCGGCCGGAAAACCATCTACCCCTGGTGACTTATTGGAGGCCAATTTGCTTGAGCGCCCTAATGCACTCTTCCTTCGTGAGGTCTCCCTCACACAACTCGGTCTCGGCCGGAGCAAGTTTACGCTCCAGGCTATTCAGGAAAAAAGACTGTTCCTCCTCTTCTAGGTGTTGTGAGGTGAATAGCCCGTGATAAAAATCACACCACACGCCAAGCGTGTCTTGGGTACCAGTTGCGATTGAACCATCAGGGTCTTACCCCTCTGATTAACCGCTTGTGGCCCTGGACTTTCTCTTGACGTAGGAAGTATGCCGTTGACGCCTCCTCTTCCTCTGCCCACCGTTGGTGTGCACGCAATTGGGCCACTTTCGCTCGCAAGAGCAGTTCGGTTTCCAATTCTGCTTTCACCTCCTCCGAAAGACTGGGGAGTTGCTCACCGTTATTTATTCGTCTCTGTACATGGTGAATCGTATTGTTCAACTCGTTGATTTTACATCTGCTTCCTCAAGATTTCTCCCTCGAAAGCCTCCGGATCAACCTTTTAAGCCAGGCTTTGCCAGTGTCCCACCAAGATGAGAGAATGCTGAAAGTATCGCATTCTTGTTGCCAATCTGTCCAAAATCCTGCAATTTCGTCACAGAATGCCTCATCTTCTAATAGGGAAGTGTTGAACTTCCAAATACCTCTGCCTCGCTTGACTGTAAAAGGGAGGTCGATCTCGAGATACACATAAGAGTGATCTGAGCGGAAAAAGGGAAAAATTCCCACCGACGAGACAGAGCCAAGATACCAAGATGACATCCAGATCATGTCGATTCTGGATTTGCAGGTTTCCTGCAAAGGGTCCTCATTCTCTTCCACAGCGAGGAGCTGGTCCACATTGACATCCAGGGGGAACGTGATGTCGTCATCGCGGTCATTGCTGAGACCGCTAGGATTCGATTCATTATTTGAAATCTCACATTTATCATTAATTGTAGTACTAGGGCCACTAGGGTCCTCGCTCATCCAATTCTCCGTGTTTTCCTCATTCTCATTGCAACCCAAAGGATCGTCTGAGGAACTCGAATGTTCCTCATTATTGACACTATCGGTAGCGTCAGTCAGGGGGCCCCACTCGCGGGTGTGAGTCGGTAGGCCCTCTGGGGTGACCAAGGTGGTCTGCCCCCCGTGCTATCCGTTACAGTTGGCAGGGGAGGAAACTCATTCACATCTAAGGGCTGCTGCTGGTGATTTTGCCCTTGGGGTGCGTTAGAGCGCGCCGCACGAGGCTTGGTACACTCTCGTGACTCGTAGCCTTCTTGGCCACATTTAAAACATGACCTTGGTTGGTCTTTGTAAAAGACGAGGCAAGAGTGGCCTCTGATTCTTAACCTGGAAGGGATAGGAACCGTGATATCCATTAAAACGGATCTGGTTCCAGTAAAAATCCCACGATAAGATTCCATTTTAGCTTGGAAAATGCAGCCATAGGGCCCTAAAGCAAATTTAATATCCTCCATTGGAATGCCATAGGCTAGCCTCTGGATTGAAACCCACTTTTTCCGGGAATAAGGCTGGATAGCCAAAGGATGACCGCCAAACATTAAACCTAAGTGGATTATTTCTTCCAACTTCTTCGAGCTGGGGAAAGTGATCCTTAGCTGATCATGGGCCACCTTCCGCACACATTCAAAAGTGCTCGTCCCACCGGGAACCTGATCTGCAAGATCATCAAAGACCTCTTGAATCGTATAGGCTGGCTTATCTTTGAGCGCTAGCTCTGGGATAGTGACCAAGCCAACTCTGTTGGCAAAAGGCATAGCCATTTTGCCGTTCACTCAATAAAAGAAAAAAGAACGAACTCACAAGCCAAAAGGAGAAGTCCTCACAAAGTAGTCCAAACCCACGTTCGGCGAGCAAGTGGCTGGCACATGGTAGGAAAGAATCCACATGGAGACAACCAAGGAGAGAAAAAATCCATAGTAAAACACCACAAGAGATCTGCCGAACAGATTGGAAAAAAGCCACACCAAAAGAAATCTGGTTCTGGTGCCAAGGCTCCAAAAAAAAGAGCCGCTTGATCAGCATGGTCGGACACCAGAGTAGAATCCCACAATAGCTGGAGCGTAGAAAGACTCGAAGAAAGTGTAGCAGTGTTACTGGCCTGTAAACCAGAGCATGGATCCACCACAGTCACTTTTGTAGATAAACCACAACCGCGAACCTCGAACAGACCTATTGGACTTAGCCAATAGGCCAAGAAGCGATAAAGGAACTTTTACAACAAATTTCCCTGAAAAACGAGCAACTTTCCCAACCTTGTTGTAGTTAGTTTTGGTCAGCGGACGTTCGCGGCAGGTACAAAAAAGTCTACAACACGGGGTATTCCCAGGCGGTCACCCATCCAAGTACTAACCCCGCCCGACTGGGCTTAACTTCGGTGATCGGACGAGAACCGGTGTTTTCCCGGTGGTGTGGTCGTAGACACTATGGTGTGGGAATGATGTGGGAATGTGGGAACACTAGGATGACTCATTCTTGGAATTATTCGTAGAGCATAGGGGACAAGCGCGAACGCAGATCCCCACTACCAGAAATTATATGCTCGAGTTATCCACATTTGGGATAATCGCAGGAGTCAACCCAATCGAAGTGCAATGAGAGGGCCTCATCCTGAGAGGACTTCCTTCGTGATCAAAGTACCTCTTGCGTCAGGTAAGTATGAGTTTCTCAAGTGAAAAGCCACTTTTTCATCGCTGCACTTCACACTGCCGCATGTGGTACATACCGTACTGCTACGGCTAGTTGTTTACCTTCTAATCCTGCTACTTCTGGCGTCTTTCGTAGCCACTGCAACCGCATGTACAGCAAATCACCCCGTTCCAGGCGATTGCAAACGATTCCGGTTCGGAACTCGTTTCAGCTCCTTTCTCGTTTGTACGTGTCAGTAGCTGCCCCTAGATAGCTGGCTACAAAAAACCGTTTCAACAGTTCTTCGACCGCTTTTCCCCTCGTTTTCTGCTTCTTGTTGTCGTTGTTGTTGTTGTGCTTCCCCGAAAAGGGAAGGGGCCGTACTCGGATGTAGTGCAAGACCGAGACAACCCGTGGCCAGGGCGAAGCAAGCTTCAATCCCATGGCCGAGCTCCAAAAATCAGTTTAATATATGAGCGAGGCGTTGCCTGGCATATCAGATATTAAGCTGATAAGAACAGAGTTATTATAATTTATTTCTTTTCAAAATAAACAATTACAAGACTTGAAGGGTTTTAAACATCAACAGTGCTATTTACATAGTTGTTTTAATAATTAATAATTAATCAATCAAAGTTGATTAATCGGTTAAGAGTTCGATTTCATTGTCTTTGGTAAAATCTAGAATGTCATATTTATTATATATAGGAGATTGAATAAGCTTGCGAGCTTCATCTGAAAGATTTACAGCTAGTTCATCAAGTTCTTCGAAAAAGTTATAGAAGGATTCTTTGTTTTGGAAAATTTCATCGGGGGTGTCATCTTCAGTCATTTGGGTCGAATAACATTTACTCATAACAATTTTAGCTGACTCTTTATCTAAGTTGAAACCTTTACAAATTTCATTAAAGAAGAAAGACATAATTGAATCTTTGCCAGGAATTTTTGGACAGTTTGTTAAGTGCTGATCAATAAGAGCCGAAGAAACTTTAAGATTGCAGAGTCGGCATCTTCCAACGATATTACAGTCATCAATTTCAAAGTTTTCATCCAGATAACCATTTTTATCGGTCGGAATACATATCGGACCAGTTACATGGTGATAAGCGTCAGTGTTAGGATCAAGTAATTCATCTTGAGGAATAAGACTTGATGTAGAATTTGGAGTAGAATGGTCATCATCTTTTGGTGTATGAGATTTAGTTGTTGGAATAGTCGTTGCTATGTCTGGATCAGAATTAATTAACTTGTTTGAGTTTGAAGTGGCAGGGATACTCGTTGATTTTGAAAGAGTCGATTTATTTTCGATATTATCGGGATTCTTGATAGGTATATAAGTGTCATTCTTCTTTTTTGGAGAAGGACTAAAAACAGGTTGAGAAATGGAAGTATTAATTCGGCGCCAATTTCCAGACGACACACCTTGACAACCAACGGTCGTTTTAGAACTTTGATAACCAGAGTCAATAATTTTAAGATTTCTTTGTTGAAGAGGTGTTTTTTGAAGATTAGGATAAACCGGAGTAAAAGACTGATCGATTGGTATAGAAACATTAGTTGATGGAGGAAGAATGTCTTTGGAAATAGACCATTCAAAGTGGCTTGTAATTTTGGTCTGGGAAGAAGACATACTCCATACTGGATGACATAAGTTATATAAACGGAGAGCTTTAATTAAACCACCAGGGAGTTTATCGCTCATTTTAAAGTTCGAAGATGAATTAGGATCAATAGTCCACTCTAAATTTACTTTCGCTGTTTTCGAAGAAACGGATAAATCCCAGGATTTAAGGTTAGTGATACGGCTGCTTTGTAAGACAACAATGGCTTGAAACGGCATCGGGAAAAGAGATGATTCGATATACTCTCCAGGTTGTAGTTTAGGTGAAGGAACAGACGATGGAGTAGGAAGTAAACCAGGTGAATTCGGTGAAGAATAGCCTTTATAAACCATATTGGCCAACTTGAACATGAATATTAACCAAAAGTTCTTTGTAAACAGTATGGCGGCTGCTTCTAGAGATCTGCTCAGCGTTGAAATTTCTTCGGAAATGTTGAAAATATACTTCCAAGAACGTTTTAGGAACACTCTTATCACAGGAAAGACTTTTCTGATCACTTTGAAACTTATAAGAGTGTAAAATGATCAAGTGTAGCACCTGTAACAGCATTAAACTGATAAGAACAGATACTACACTTCATCTGGTTTTGGGTTTGTTTGCTCGGTAGCCCTTAGGAACCCCGGGTGTGCAAGGGGTTGACGGCTACGTGCAGGAGCTCTCCCACCGGGCTTTTAACCCAAATTGGGGAGCGGGGTCATCCTACAGTTTATTACGCCCTTGTCCGAGAAGGCGACCCTCATGTTACGAGAGGATAATCGAGTTCATAGTTCATTGTTCATAGTTCATTCATTAGCGAGACAGTAATGGAGACGGTTTCAAAGTTCATAGTTCATTTTACAACAAGAATTAACGTGTTATGTAAATCGAACGGGAATTTGGATTTCGACAGAGGCTCCAGGTTCGCGAATCTTCAAGTGAGGCTCGGTAACATCTTACGTCGACCCCGGCTTGTATTGCTTGAGGATTTCTGCTATTTTCTTCTTAGCTTGCGTACCCACCACAGGTGCGGGACGGGATGTCTTACGGATGCACGCCAGCAAATCTGTCTGAGGAACTGGAGCGGGTTTCCGCCCACCAAGACGTTTACTTATCCCCTCTGACGTAGACGGTGGCGGGGGAGTATCACGTTTTCCGCCACAATTGGAAGACGGCTTGGCACGTTTAGGTTTAACCTCATCGTCAGCATCTTCAGTGTGAAGCGTATCGACAGTTTTTTTCTCGTCTACCTCCATATGTTGAACTGACGCTGCGTTTTCTGATTTCGGGGGGTCGGGGGTGCGTGTATCTTCCGGCAACTGTTGCTGCATTTTGCTGGTCGACGTGGTGGAATTCGCCTTTTCCTCGGAACCAGGGGGATCAAGGGTGCACTCGTTCTCTTTCTCCACTGAACCCGGGGGGTTGAGGGTACGTGGTTCTTTCTCCTTATCCGATAACCGTGGTTCATTGAGCTGGTGTTGTCTGTCTTCTTCCGTTACACGTGCTTCTTTTTGCGTTTCCTGTGGCCCCAAAGGGTCAAGGGTATGCGTTTCTTCGGATGGGTTCTGTCTTTCTTCATCCGTTCTAGTTTTCTTCGAGCGACGTGGACAATAACTGCTACTCCGAGATTTCACTGAGAACGAGATTATTTATTTCTTCACAGCTAACTACTAAATTATCATGTGAATTACATCCATATTCAATATACATTACTCGAAATTATGATGAAGAAACTAACTAAATAGAAATTTTAAAAAATTAAAAAGACTGCCAAGATAAAATCTATCAATTGCATATACTATTGCACTATTCTTAAATCGTTCAGTTCTACATTTAAAATTATAAAATCTATCCCCATTCACTCTGATTATTCTATCTCTAATGTCCTTGACTTTGTCTGGCAACAAACTACGTAGTTTGTGATTTGGATCATGCATAGATTTAATTAACTTAACATACATGTCTTCTCGACGTACTTTCAGGGTAACAAGGTTACTCTTTGACAAAGCGTCCTCAGTTTAATTCAGGAAAAATTATGCGTACAGCTCATTTCTGAATCCTCTTAAGGTCACGTGACTGATCCAGTGTTAGGTTACCATACTTGAGTGCAGTATTCAAGTGTCAATCTAATTACAGTTGTATAAAATATTTTCAAGTCTTGTGTCGTGGCATTATAACCCTTCAAAACTTTTAAAAGAAACAAACGTTTTGCAGCCTTTTTTCCCAGATATTATACATTTCATTTCCATTTTAAATCCTCAGTGACCCATAATCCAAGTAAGTTATAAGCTGACACCCTTTCAAGTTCATGTCCACCAATTACAATTGGCAGAATGATAGTTTTATTCATACGAAAGTCAACTATCATACCTTTATGCTTCCCCAGATTTAATTCCATTTTTTTTGTCTTCAGTAAAATTGTTTACTATTAACCTTCCTAGGTAAGCCACCAATTTGTGTACCTGAGACATGATCAGTGACATCAAGTACTATAAACATTGTTTCATCCTCGATTACAACCTGACCTACATCACTGGAGGCCAGGATAAAGTTCATCTCTCCTCTTATCACCAAAGGGAGTTGGTTTATCTTAACTATAAAAGCAGTTGGGCCAACCTTGCTACCTTGTGGGACTCCTTCTTTTACACACTGGTATTCCAGATTGTCCTTACCAACTGTAGTGAAATGGGATCTATTATTTAGGTAGTTTGCAAACCATTTGATCAATGATAGTCTAATACCAATCGTTCTGATCAATTAGATCAAATGCCTTCATAAAATCGTAGAAAACTCTAATCACTCTCTGGGGGATATCCATAGCTTCATACCGTTTATGAACAAGATGTGTATAAGCAAGGACTATTGACGACCCAGGAAGACCACCATATTGAAAATTCGAAATTTTACCTTTAATATCTCCATTGATCCATTTGACAGCAAACGATTCCTGGACTTTAGGTAGAACACTTGTAAGCGCAATTGGTCTAGTATTTTCAACCAAAGTGCATGGTACGTCTTTCGGAATTGCAGCCACCCTATACTGCTTCCAGATTTCGGGGAAATGTTTAGATTGAAATGATTTGTTATAAATTTCCAAGGGAACTGCAAACGAACTTGCAATCTATTCAATATTAATTGTACATGATTATATATACAAACATGGAAACCCGTTTCAACATGATAATGTGGCATGACTAACTGTGGCAAAACTTTTTATTTGTTTAAAGTGCTTGAGAGTCAGTATTAAAAAACACTTTGATTATATTATTTTAATCTGTCTTAATTACTGTTTGCAATAGAGCGTGATCAAGACAAAGTAGACAAAATATTACACATTGAAAGTGAAATCTGTAAAGGCGCTAATAGTTTAATAATTTTAGACAATTGTGCGAGTAGTCAGGGTATTAAAAATACAACAAGTGACGGTGGATAGTCTTCTTTCGCAACCAGGTGAAGTATTAGACATATTCAAAGTGCTACTCTGGTTTCATGGCCAGCAAAAGGTGCATACAATTAGCCCAAAAACTTTTCTAGTTAAAAATTAAAAACCATAACACTAGAAAAGGGGTCTCCGGATATCTGCCCGAAAATTAATACTAAGCGGGGTCACTGGGTATCTCCTCTTATACAAGAGGTCACCGGATATCTCCCCAGAAATATAAACAGGTA